>JARYZH020000029.1:505562-558428 GCA_030021035.2 Notholithocarpus densiflorus | reverse complement strand
ATATATATATATATAAATTATTAAAAAATAAAAACACGTTGATTGGATTCCATGGTACTTTTCACATATTCCTTTAAACTTTTCATCATGTCTGGCATTGAATAAATGCGAAGCTGCCTACCCCCTTTCACCTCACTGGGTCCAAGCAAAAGATCACACATATTCTCTACTGCATCCCAAAAAAAAAAAAATCATATACCACACCAGTTTCACGCTATAAATACTAACACAAACCAAAAAGAAAAAGAAAAAGAAAGCTCTAACCGCTCTCTCACTCAACAGGGTCGCCAATTTCCAAGCTCCAACAATGGCGACCAATGCCGTCAAGTCCAAGAAATCCACACCGAGCTTCGACAAGACGAGCGCCAGGATTTGGTTCTACTCGCTCCTGCTCACCTTGCAATACGGAGCTCAGCCTTTGATCTCCAAGCGCTTCATCAGGTAACCTCCTCATTCTTCAACTACCATTTCAGCGCTCTGATCTTCCACAATTCCACTTAGAGATGACAGACAAAGATTTGTTGTAGAGTTTTCTTTGGTTTTTGAATTGAAGGCGAAGATTTTTCTTTAAAAAAAATAAAATTGGACGGATTGAAAATTATGGATCATAGTTTGGTTTTAGGGTTTAGGAAATGCTGATTAGGTTTTCAGGTGATTTTAGTCGGTTTTAGTTTCTTCAATATAACAACGATGTAAATCTTGATTTGGATCTTGAGGCTGCTTTTATAGATGAATTGATGATATTGTGCTCAAAATAGATAATGCTTTCCTGATTGGGCAATGTTCTCCTGTTGTGTAATTTCTTTTTGGATAAGGAACACTCTTTTTATGTAATAAGGACACTAGGGTTTCCATACATGTTTAATACCTTGTGGTGTTGTTATTACATACTACCAGTTATTAATTTTTTAATAGTTAAGGGGGGGGGGGGGATGGTGAAGACTTGAACTGTGATGTCTCCGTTCAAAACACGAAGGGGTGCTAGTTGAGCTACAAAGCTCTTTTTTTTATGGGCCAGTGGGACCACCCATGCCTACACACCCCCACTATGCAGACATTAGGCAAATTGTGAAATGCCTTAGCTAGGAGTCGAACCTGAGACTTCTGGGTTTATAGTTAGTCCAGGCACTCTCCCTTACTGCTGAGGCATCCCAGGTGGGGGCAGTTGTAGCTCTTTGCTACAATCAGCTATAAATGCAAATATTCTAATTTGTGATTTTATTCAAATAGCTCAATCACCTTGTTTAGAGGAGGGAGAGGGGGGGGGGGGGATGTGATGTCATATTGTCTTGGTTCTTTGAAGTTCGCATTGTGCCGTTGTCAGACAATGTGTTCCATGTGTGTATGGAGGAAGGAGATGCTATTTTTACTTAAGAGGGAAAAGAAAATTAGCTGTCTAATTTGGTTCTTTGTAGTTCACATTGTCAGACAATGTACTATTGTAGGATACTAATGCCTGTATATACATATGTTTTTGTAGTGTAGTTCTCTTGTTGCTCATCATGAAAATTAATTTTTAAAATCAATAACAAACTTTTACTATTTTGCATTCAATTGCCACTTGCAAAGAACTTACAATATAATTTTGCATTCATGGAATGATGGGCTTTTTAGTTCCTCCATTCCCTGTACAGGTGGGATAGGTTTATTGCTTTTAAGAAATTGAATATTTTATGCTCAGTTTTATCCCTTACATTGTAAAGAAGTGCCATTATCTCATTATAGATTTTTTCTGCAGACGAGAGGTTATTGTCACTTCTTCTGTTTTAACATGCGAGATAGCAAAGGTAAAGTTTGTACTCAACATTATTATCTTCTTCCTATCTATTTTGATTCTGTTTTAGTTATTGCTGTTGTTGTTGTAGTAGTAGTAGTAGTTATAATATTCCCTCATAAACAGACATGTACTCTTCATGTACTTCTTAGGTTATTTGTGCCCTATTTTTCATGACAAAAGATGGCACTTTAAAGAAAGTATACAATGAGTGGACTTTGGTTGGGGCGTTGACTGCATCAGGACTTCCTGCAGCTATTTATGCACTGCAAAATAGTCTTCTGCAGATTTCTTACAAGAATCTTGATTCACTCACATTCTCAATGCTGAACCAGACCAAAATATTTTTCACTGCTTTCTTTACATACTTCATAATGAGGTATGTTCCAGAATGGCATCTCTTCAATTCTTCATCTTCTTGTTGTTGTTTTGGCACGTATGGTTTCTCTGACAATTGGTCCTCAGTAAAAGCAAATAACCCTCTATGCACTATTATTAATAGAATCTGGAGATTAAGACAATGTTTATGTTCATTTGGCTGATGCTTTCCTGCTATGCTGCAAGTAGTTGATTTCATATTGATCCGAAAGACTGTATTCGAACTTGCAAATGACTTGTTTAGTGGTTAATTGCCCACTGCCCTCTCTACCATTTATGAGGTGATATGAGATTCAAAGAACGGTGCAAAATAATCTATTTATTATTGATGCAAATGATGTCCACTAGTAGCCTATGGTCCCTTTTTGTTTATGGTGTAAGACTTCTTCAGCTATTACATTACTTTCTCTTTTGAGTATACTAAGGAATGCGAGTGTTATGTTGTGTCTTTTAGGTAGTTCTATGGTACAGTTACTTGTTCCATTTTCCTTTTTGTTAGCAACATATAAGGTACATATGAAAATTCAATAGTGCCATTGTCCATTGTTAATGGAGTTATGCTCATTTTTTGACGGGAATGTCCACATTTGGAGTTCTATGGTACACCTATTTTCACCCCCATTCTGACAAATGAAAATTTATCTTCTCGAGGCACATATTTATTATTGTTTACGAGGCAATGCCAGTTATTTTGAGAGATAGCACATTAGAATTTACAATGTATCTGTTTTGCATATTTGGCCAGAAATGTCTCGATAATGCATTTGTTTCTATAGATAATCTGGTTATGCAAAAGTCTAGGGGTTGTGAGGTATCTGACATTAACTTTGGGCTAATCTTTGAGAACTCAATATGTAGGCAGAAGCAATCAATTCAACAAATTGGGGCCCTTTTTTTGTTGATCATTGCAGCTGTCCTTTTAAGCATTGGTGAAGGCTCTAGCAAAGGAACTAATAGTGCTGATGCTGAGCAAATATTATTTTATGGAATTATTCCTGTATTGGTTGCTTCTGTACTCTCTGGACTGGCTTCTTCTTTATGTCAATGGGCTTCTCAGGTTAGCACAAAAAAAATATTTTCCTCTAATTAGAATAAGTGATTCCATTGTCTTGTTAATTTTCTTTGCTCTCCAATACATTTACTTTTATTACAGGTTAAGAAACACTCATCGTACTTGATGACTGTAGAAATGTCTTTTGTTGGAAGCCTGTGCTTGTTGCTCAGTACCTCTAAGTCTCCAGATGGAGAAGCTATCAGACAACATGGATTCTTTTATGGTTGGACTCCTCTAACTTTGGTAATTATCTAACTGCTCTACAAGAAAGCAATGTGAATTGATTCTATATTTATGCTGTTCTTTCTAGCTCATACTCAGGTAGAGAGCTAGCACAACCATCTAATAGTTAGTAGGACCAAACAGAGAGAAAATTTTATAGTTTACATCAAAGATCGCAAACTGTCTCTGCTCTTGCGTATTGCTATTAGTTTGATGCGGAAAATTTAGATCGCCATGCTTTTTATTATCATCCCCTCTCAATCTTAGTAGTTACTAGATAGTACATCCATCAATAGACACCTTTGTTGTGGAATGCTGTATTTATGGGAGTATGTCTCATTTTTTCCTTTTATTCATTCTCTAGATGGGCTGACTGTGCTTGTTGACAAGCTGAGTATAAGTTAAACTTTATAGTTTATACATATACACGGTCTTCTAATTTTTTGTATCATCGAATCATTATTAAAAAAAAAAAAAAAAAAAAAAAAAAAAAAAACTTTAGTGTTTGGGCTAGATATATACCTTCGGAGTTGTTTCCTCCTTAACTCCAAGATAACTTATGCTTTATTGTAGAACCTCAAAAATGTCAATTGTTCTTTATATTATTAATTGAGGGGTAAATTTGCAATGCTGTACACAATTGCTAGGGTCTGTTTGTTTTAGCTTAAAATGACAGTTTATTTTCACCACCACCTTATAACTTCTTAAATCTTCTCTTTTTCTAGGTACAGTTGTTCTTTAATACAGATTATTTTTAAACAAAACAAGCCAATGAAAGTAGGATCATCCAAACACAGTTGTGACTTATGAAAATTTTATGACTGCAGCGGTGGGTAGTTAGATATATATAGAAAATTCATCAAGAAAAATGAGCAGACTATTCTAGGGGCCAGGGTTCAAGTCCCAACACTCAATCTATGGGCGGGGTTGGGGGGATAAATTGTATTGCACCCAAAAAAAAAAAAAGAGAGAGAGGAAAGAGGCACCAATGACATGAATAATCAAGGATGTGGTGTGGGCTATTTGAGGCTTCAGGCCAAAAGAGTTCAGGAGTTTGAAACTCCTTGGGAATTGATTATTGTAATCAGGTTGACAGTCAACCAGCATTATGGAATTTGGATGCAAACCACTCACCTGCCCTTTTATCCTCTCCAAAAAAGGCCCAAAAGAAAAAGAAGCCACTCACCTGCCCCAAAGAGCCCAGCAAAATACAAATTCCTCAAAGTAGCATAAATGCTGATGTAAATTATATTGGGATTTACTAACGTGTGCTCTTAAGGCATATATTAGTAATCAATTTTAGAAAACATTTTATGGAAAAACGAAAAAGTAATTAACTGTTTTGACAGTTTTTTCAATTTTCCATAAAAGCTTTCCCAAAATGGATAGTTAATGTGTGCCCTAAGGGCACACATTAACTGGACCCAATTATATTTAGTAAAACACGATAATTTTATGATACTGCACTTACTGTTTAGCTTTTATTGATGTGCCTCAACTTCATACCAATTTATTTTATTTTCATTTCAGATCCCGGTTATATTCAATGCCCTTGGTGGAATTCTTGTTGGCCTAGTTACAAGCCATGCTGGCGGTGTTAGAAAGGCAAGTTTGACTCTATTATTGTTTTGAGACTTGACTACTTGATCATTCATTTAAGAACTGAAATATAGCGTGGTATACATACCTATCTAATTGCTAGCCATATTTGTGGGAATGACTGGCATCTTCCATTTCTTAAACAATTACAGTATCACTTCTCTCTTTCAGTTTTTAAATTATCAAGAAACTGTTTCCATTGTGGAGAAGCTAATTGTAGAAGATATTCCTAACATGATTGCAGGGGTTTGTCATCGTTTCTGCACTTCTTGTCACGGCCATGATGCAGTTCATTTTCGAAGGGAAACCGCCTTCATTGTATTGTCTTGTGGCTCTCCCAATCGTGGTTTGTAGCATTTCAATATACCAGAAATACCCGTACCAAGTTAAAAAGAAGGAATTGTAAATTGTCACCACTGCAGCATAAGGGAACCTGTTAGATTAGCCCCTCCCAATTGACTTCATGTTTCATTTGGTTAGAAAAATTTCAATCTGTAAATGGTAGTTAGAACTTAGAGGAATTCTTTTGGAAGTGTACTTGTAAGTACCCAATCAAGGATATTGAGAAGACACGTTATGCTGCTTTCATCAAAATTCATAACCATTTGAATGGGGTATTGATACATGTTAATCGTGTGAGAAGTTGAATATTTTTACATTCACAAGAACAATGGACGTTTGAGTTGAGGTAATAAGTAAATTGATGCCAAAACTTGGGCGGAATTATAGTTATAATTTTTTCCCTCGTTGTCACGGTAATCTTTTCTACTTGTTATAGCACAGCGCAGCATTCTTGAATTCATTCTCAGTAGCATGGTAAATTATATTCCCCATGCACACTAGGAAGAAGGGGAAATTTTAAATTGGACACTGCCGGCAAATTGAGACGAGTAATCAACTAGTTATTATTGCTTGGTAAATTAAGTAGTCTAACCCTTTCTTCTTGTTTTTTGGATCAAATAGATGACGACTTGAATGTATTAAATTTTAATATATTTTGGACACTTTCTTCCAAGAAGGGATTGAATTTCACCTATGATCAGATCAGTGGGCCACTATAGTTTACTAAACTTTTTTCGTGGTGTTGTTGAAAGCGAATTTTGAAGTAGGCATCACTTCCCCTCTACTCTCCATTCATTTCCTCTCCTTCCATCTCCATATGTTTCTAACATATCATAAGTCTCTTCAGCACTAAGAAACACATACAAAATTTTACAAGCTATCTTATATATTTGTACAAGCTATCTTTTATATTTGTGATGTGGTGGGCCTGAGTGAATCAGTCTTGTTGACTAAGTGATCATAGACTTGTTGATTAAGTGATGCACTCACATACACACTAGATTTCCTTTTCCCCTGAAGTTATCCTAGTTAACAAAAAATTATCGAAAATTAAGTTGTATATTTTTCCTCATTTAGAGAGATTTAGACTTATGTTCAAATTATAAAGAGAAGAATTCTCCGATATTGTCAAATGTCAAGACTCGGATTAAGCATATTTTTAGAGAAGCTAATCAGTGTGCTAATGCATTGGCCAAATTTGGATCTCCCCTTTCTGCTTCTATTGTTTTTTTTTTCATTGCCCATCGGTTGTGGTAGAGAACCTATTGCCCCTTGATATAGGGCAGCTATGTGTAATAGACTTATTTCCATTTCTGCTCTATATCTATGCCCTTTCACACAAAAAAAAAAAAAAAAAAGAAGTCAAATGTCAATGTTATCCAAATGCCCTCATACAAGGCCCACGTCCATACCTGGCAGCCCATTAACACTCATAGGTTGGACTTTTACTACCGCATAAATTAGCTAAGACCCGGCCCATTCCTAATCACAAACAAACTCCACATTTCTCATCTTCATCACTCTGCTCAACTCCACAGTTCACACAAAAAAAAAAAAAAGCCGAAAATATGGGAAGCAGATTGGGAAGACGAGTGGTCCACTTCGCGAACCTCCCAATCAAGCTGTTGATGCCAAGTAACTTCAACAACATAACAGAAATCGCTATCAAAACCATCCCTTCCGCCTCGAAGATCGAAATCAAGCGCGTCCTCGAGTCCCTCTACGGCTTCGAGGTCGACAAGGTCAGCACTCTCAACATGGAAGGCAAGAAGAAGAAGCGCGGCGGCCTCTTGGTCGCCAAACCGGACTACAAAAAGGCGTACATCACTCTCAGAAGCCCTCTCTCCATCTCCCCGGACCTCTACCCGATTCGGATCCTCGAGGAGGAGAAACAGCGCATGAACAAGCAGACCAAGTCGAGCGTGGTCGAGGACGGCGAAGGGAAGCACCACTGGCTCGTCGATGATAAGCCTAGGGTTGCCGAGAAGAAAAACGAAAGATTCGGCGTTCGCAATCGAGATCGAGATCGCCGTCGCGGCGGCGGAGGAAGCGGAGTCGGCGGCGGCGGCGGTGAAGTGGCGAAATTTCCGTGGAGCAGTATGAGGTCTCCTGTTACTTCTGCGAGGAGGTAGGGTTTTGAGAAAAAAAATTGATTGTGCTTAGAAATGCTTATGATTTTGATGGATTTTTGAATGTGTAATGCTTTTGCTTATGATAGATTAGAATAAGAACTTCTTGTTATTTTAAGAGGAAAGAAGAATTAAAAGCATTTTGATGGAATGAGAATTGTTTGTGGCTTATTTTTGTTTATTTCATTAGGTACATGTATTTAAAATCTCACTTAGGCTATGGAATGTGTTGTGTTTGTGAAGTGTAGAATATTGAGGATTGAAGAGTATCAGGGATTTGAAATTAGGAATGTGTTATTGTGAGAAAAGTGCTTGTAGTTATTTATATGAAAACAATAAAATGGAGTGTACTTATCAAAAAAATAAAATGGAGTGTGAAATTAATTTTAGAAATTGATTCTCGACTGAATGACTTTTTTAAGTTGGTTTTAAAGGATCACAGAGTAAAAAGTAGATGTTTTGCTTGACGTGTGAAATGTAAATGTAGCTAGTGTGGTGGAAGATGCCGAGGTTCACCTGAGAGCAATGAGCACGTAATTGTGAATCTTAAAGTGATTAAATTTTTGTTCGTGTCTTGTAGCATAAAGTGTAGCTAACTACACAATGTATGAGACTATAGAAATAGTATGTGACTAAAATTATGGACTTCCTTTCTTCACTCTCCACTGATACAAGTTCTACAGGCATCTGCTATTTTTCTTCCAAGCTAGAGAAGCTTTTTATTTTTTTTGGGTATATGTAATAAAAATCCATTAAAGCTAGAGAAGCATTAAATAATACAGATTATGAGTTTGCTCTAAACCTTGTGAAAAGAAACCCCACCAAATTGGGAAAGCAGATATGGATGATCCTGTTGAAGGCTTTTGGATGGAATTAGCATTATAGTGCAGGATTTTAGATGTTGAGAAAATTTAGGAGATGGATGACCTTCGTTTGAAGCTACGTTTACGGGCTTTGTTGGGTCTCTGTTGTCCATCTCCAGTTTCATCCCCATCTACTTTTGCATGGAAGGAGTTCCTGATCTTCCTCCAACTGAATGCCCAACCCGATGCATTCTTTGGCTTGTTGCTTAGCTTTCCATACTCCTGTTGAAGCTCAGAGTAGTTACTCTGTAGCGTTTCCATCTTCGTCTTCATGTTTTCAAGCTCTGCCTTCATAGTCTTGATCTCCATGTTTGTAGATGACTGGTTTCCCTCCGGCTCAGAGGTATTGCCATTCTTGTCTAGCATTTCTTCCCTCATCTTCAGTTGCTCCGACAGTAGCACCTGCATATCTCATCTCATCTTCTCTTCCACATGTGAGAAATGTTAAGTTGATATGCTACATACTGGTGAGCACTGAGCTCATGGCACTTTATGTCTGTTGAGTGCATTTACAGTCTATTACTTAGCTACATGTCTATGAACTTAGTTTTGCAAAGAGCCTCTCGGCTCAGTGGCACTTTTGTCTCTTCCCATAGTGAAGAGCTTGGGTTTGAACCCTGGGCCAAGGTCCCCCTCAACTTATTGTAGCCCACAAGAAAGACTATGAACTTCACTTTGTGGAATCTTATAAATCTATAACGATAGGCAGGCTGTGCTCGTGACATCATAAATACAAACATGCATAACTTTATATATATATATATATATGCATACATATGAAGTATCAATGTACTTTGTAAGAATAATGATATTTTGGCCTAGTGTCCATTCTTTATCCAATATTCATTATTTAACTACCTAGTATTGTTTGTTGATGAAGTATGTAAGAGTAAGACTTGTATGGATCTAAAAGTTTCTTACTTTTATTACTCATTAAAAGATCCACAAGGCTTGTGTAAGACAAGGTCTAGAATTCGTAAAATGTATACCTGGACAATGGTTCTTAGAGGCAATCGATCATTTTGTGCAGCATGCATGCATGCATCAAGAGACAGTTTCTCACAGTTCATTATCTTGCACAGCCTTCCTCGGTCATGCTCAGATAGTGAACGATTAGTCTGAAAAGTAGATTACATTGTATAGTTCAAAATTTTCTTTCACTCCCTCCTCCCAAAAATAAAAGGCAGATTAATATAATACACAAGAAGAAGAATGAGAAAGGATAACAGGTAACCTTGAGGTAGGTGTCAATGGCTCTATAGAGACCATCATGACATGTTCGAACATTTTCTGGCAACGATTTAGCCAAAACTTGGAACTTAGTGACAGAGAGATTTGGGTCTCTTGCAATCTCAGCTAGGTAATTGTCTAAGAGCTTACTTATATTGCATTTGCCAGACTTCTGTTGCTGTTGCTGCTGCTGCTGTTCATGCATCAAAAAATATTCCACTATCCTTTGCACCACATCTATGTCATGCATTGTGCATTGTTCAGGAGAACTGTGCCAGCCATTAATGAAATACCAAGGATGAAAATTTAGTATTATTAGTTTCTTGATGGAGTGTGGTTAGTTATTCTTTTTATAGAGTCTTAGTCTATTTGGTAAGTTATTCAACAACTTTTTCTATTAAAATTTTTCTGGACTGTAATGTCATGTCACACAATTTAGGAAGAAAGAGGAAGTTAGTATACTCACTTTGTTAGTTTCCCCTTATCAAAATTTTTGTAACTTGGGATCAGAAGATCATTCACACTGGCATCTTCCAACATCATCCCCACTCTCTTTTCAAGCTCCGAAATCAAAGCTGGTGTTGCGGAATATACCATTGCCATCTTTAGCATCTGCAACAGGAATTTACATGAAACAGCTTCTTGTTGAGGAGGAAGCATGCTTATTAGGCTCTCAATAATTGCTTTTTGCTCCTTGCTGTGTGCAATGCCCCCTTCCTCCTTCTGACTACAAATACTGAACTGAAGCTCATTCTTTCCATGGCCATATCCTCTAACTCCTTCTATCTCCATGTCCATACCCGGCAACCATCTCTCTGCATAGTGCATGATGCATTTACCTATGATCTCTGGTGTTGTTCCCTTAGCCCTTATTGCTGTTATAATCCTCCTGAAATGATCAATACGAAGGATAGCTATATCATCAAACCACCAGCCTTCTTCATGAACTGCATCTCCAGTTGATGAGTTTTTCCTAGAAGCCTTCCAAGCTAGTGAGTCACAGCATCTTCTAACAATTTGTAAATTTTCAGCCCATGGAAATAGAGCTTCACAGGATTCTAGAACAGTAATGGTATCTTTCCATGAGCAAAGGACTACAAATGTGAGGAAAGCTTCAGTCTTGGTGATGAGATTTCCATCTTCAAATTCTTCAGTCATCTCCAGAAATTCTGACGCACATCTTAGTGAAGCTATGTTATTAGGGTTTAAGTCCACTGGGAGACCATAACAGAATTTTAAAATGATTTCAAATGTTTCTGATCCTCCTGGGAAGTTTTCAAGCTTGAGGTTGTACCCATAATTTGAGATTGAAGGCTGAAGTTCCAATCGGCCTATGTAGCCACATTTTGACACCAAGGGATACTGTTTCAGGAGAATTGAGTTATGAAATGAGTGAATACTTCTGGTTATTTATCTTACCCCCTATATTCATCTTTAATTTTGATGTCAAAGTTATATCTGGCCCCCAACAAAGAAAAATCAGTATGACAAAAACACTATGGTTTTATTTATGCATTTAAGTTCTCACATGGTCACATTAAAAGGAAGGGAGACTTCTTGTTTAGATTGCTTCACTAGGCAATAGTTACATCATTTTTCCCTTCCTAAAATTGGGTAGAGGAATTGGTCTTTAATGTTGTTGAGTTTAGACCTTTATGAAGAGAAGACATGTTCCTTTAAAATAAGAAAAGAACATGATTCTTATTCTTTTTGCTCCCCCCCTCTCTTTATTTTCCCCTTAAAATTATAAAAAATGTGCTTAGTTATTTTTTATGAAAATTTATCCAACAAACAAAAGAGCCCCAATTCTACTTTTTTGTGCATCGGTATGGTGTATTTTTTGATAAGTAAGGTATGGTGTATTATATCTACCATATCAAGTAGTCCCTTGTATTATATTTAATATTTATCAGATCATGTATAGTACACACATTCAATCACTCCAAATGAAACAAATTGTATCAATGCAAAGTGGTGCACGTGACACATAGTTTCAAGTGGTGTCTCCTAATATATATATATATATGAGTTGGGTTCAAGTTACACCTGGTGTAACTCTAAGCGATATTACACCACTTAATAACTTATTATTAGATGCGAATTTTGACAAGTCTACCGTTGGATCACATTATATTCATATACTCTCTATGCTTGCAAAATTTCATGGTGATCAAAGATTAATAGTCATGTTATCAATCAATTATTTAAATTCAAGTTTTTGTAGTTTAAAATAATTCATAAAAGATGAGTTTATGGATCACAAGGTAAATAACATCCGATTAGCATGAAAATTGGCATGCATGTTAAGCACATATAGAACATGTAATTTAACGGTGGGATTCTTAAAATATGAATTTAATAATAAGTTATTGGGTGGTGTAACATTGCTTAGAGTTACACTAAGTGTAACTTGAACTTAACTATATATATATATATATATATATATATATATATACACTTAGTTTCAAGTTACTTATAAAAAAAAAACACTTAGTTTCAAGTTTTTGTGTGTTTCATAGTGAATATTGAATATTGAACATTGTTTTTTTGTCTTGTTTATACCTTGTGAACGTTAAAGGTAATTTCTTGAACTTGAATTGATAAATCTGTTGGTATTTGAGACGTGATAAACCTGCAAGAAAGATTTCATTAGAGAGAGAGAAGAGAAGCAGCTGAAAACAAAATGGATCAGAGGAAAAAAAAATGCCAAAATTGAATATTTATGTCAAAGATGAGAGAACTCCTATTCCTATATCAGCTTAGACATTCTCTAGAAAGAACATGCTGTGGCTTTCCTATGATAAACTGATTTGTTGTTGCCAATTCTAGACTAATACTTCTATTACCGTGAGTGTTCTCTCTTTTCCAAGCTATCAGCTATAGAGACGAATTTGGTGGGAATTACGATGCGTTGGTCATGAACTTGATCAATGCCATCCGAATCACTCCCTGGGCTTTGTGGTTCAGTTACTTGAAGAGACTTCTGCATGCTGGCTTTCTAGCTGGAGACATGAGTGACAATACATATGGTAAAATGATATGGTATTATAGGGTGGGTTGTTGTCTACATAAATGCCTGAGAAGTGAGTATGTGGCTGGCTTAGGAGTACCATTATGAGGGTTGGTGGATTGTTCATTTTTCCCGTGTCACAAAATTCGATTGTGACATATAGAGGCACATTAGGTTAGTGTCTGAGAAATGAAGATGATATTGGCTATGCCAGTTCCATTTTGAACCGCACAAATGTTGTGGACTGGACCAATGGATGATTGTGTGGTTCATATGTAGGTTGACTGTTCCCAACATTTGTAGCATATATGTAAACATTATTATTATTTTCTGTTTACTTACCAGAAAAAAAAATGAGGATTTGTTTTAACTATAGATTTCTTGTAATGTAAAAAAACACGCATACATTTATGCTGACATTTTTTTTGAAACAAAATTTGGGAACAACAGACGATTTTGAAACACGCATACATTTATTTCCATATTTGTTTCATTTCAAAAAAAAAATAAAAAATAAAAAATACCTTGTGTGAAATATGTGAAATAGAAATGTATTCAAAGGTCTCTTTCTGCATGCAACTGTACAGCCTTGATAATGTTCTGGGTATTCAAAACTTGTATACTATTGTCTGTTCAATTACATGTCAAAGATGTCCAAGGGGAGATACCCCATTGTTCACCGGTAATTTGACAGCCAAACGACTGATTGTATATTCTCTCATTTTTGAAAATATTGATGTTGATGGTGGGCTACCATACATTTACGTGTATCCCATATAAATTATTCCGAGTCAGTTTGAATTTATATATATATATATATATATATATATATATATATTTAAAGACTTCTAAAACCCAAGAGAAAAATTGGACGTGGGATCCTTAGGGATCCTAATCTTCACATGTAAGATTAATCAATTACTTTTTGAATGTTATTAACTTATCTTGAAACTCTCTCAAAATTATTCCTAATTTTCTCGAACATATCAAGAAAATGTTTGAATTTCTACAAATTGCAATAATGTCCATCAATAACACATTGCAATTGACCCCTGTAGATTAGAGAATTACAAATGAGGTCCCATTACTTACAATTTTATATTTATGTCCTTCCACCACACTATATTCCCACAAGCCACTAGGACTGGATTAATATCACTGTCATGTCCCTAGCTTATGTAACCCTTAATTTCTTGATTTCATAATTTCTATTGGACTCCAAAATATTTTTGAAAAAACTCTTTAAATATATATATACAATATTATATATATGAAAAACATTTTTGAAAAATATTACCGGCCGGTTTTGTTTTGAGTCCAACTTCAATATGAAAATCAACTGAATATACTATATTCTTTAGAGAATAATGGATTCATTGTTGAGCATTTACATATTTTACTTATTACACACATAACCCAACATGTTTGTATATAGCCTTTAAAATTACCATCACCAGTTGACATTGTCAAAGTTATGTGCATAATAAATAAATATACACAAACCTCTCATGTTCGAGGACAATAGAAAAATTGTGATAGAACAACCTTTTAATTAACAGTGATCACTCCATAAGGTGTGCTTTATCGGATCCAATTTAGTGTATGTACTTGTTACATTACACCCACTTGTATGCTTAAAGTCACTACTTCAATGATGGGGTAAATCATCCTATCACATAGCAGCACAACAAGTGTAGGCTTCAATGGTGATATTCAATTAATATCCATAGCTTAGAACAATTTAATAATCTATGAAAAATCATTACTCTCTGTCTTTGGTTCCTTAACCATTAACATGATTTTTCTACAAAGGCGACGTCACATGCCACATTTAAACAATGAAATATACCTATAAAAATTATGTATGTGAAAATAAAATTTTATTATCAAATAAAAAATGCATAGTATTGTTTTTGAGGGCACATAATTCTAACAGATTGGACCTGCCTCCTTGGCCAATTTTGGACAAAGTGAAGCATGTCTGAAAAATTATTAGTCTCACCTCATCTGTGTACTCATCCCAAGAAAAAAGATGTTCTCTTGCGTTAGTTTTTCTAACCTTGCCTGAGCCTTGAACTTTTTGTGAATCCCATTTCAGTGTCCTAGCTCTAGGATTTGAACTTCCTAGGCTTTTTGGGACTAGTTGGGTAACTTTATGGTCTGTTTGGATTGGAGAGAGATAGAGAGGCGAGGTCCCTCCATACAAACATAGGATTAGTGACTAAGGTCAATTGGGAGGATTGGGACTGTTGCACTTGAATCCAATTGGAGAGTGTCAAGTGCGTTTGTCATTAACTTTTTAATTTAGCTTTTAGCTTATTTTGTTTATATATATTATTTAAAACTTCATTTCTTCCCACATTCCAATGTCCAATTATAAAGCACACTTTTAATAAATAAAAACAATCTACAAAAAGCCAAATACATTGATGTCAAACGAACGGGGTTGATATTTTGCATTTGACGCTAGATGGACATTTGTTGGTTTTTGGTTTAGCGGTATTGGTGTTGGTCTGTGTGGGATATTTAAGTATTTATTATATATGTTGTTATTGGTCTGAGTAGGTGGAATCTGGGCTGATGGCGTTAGGCCTGTTGTGGGCCTCATCTAAGATTTATTGGTCTTTGGCATTAAGGAACTATAAGCATGTAAGGTTTGGGCTCAGCCCACCTTCAAAAAGCATCACAAATTTTTTGATAAAATGGTCAGCCTGCCAGTCAGGTGCCTCTGGTTCTAAAAGCAGCTCTGCGTGCCCTGTCCAGAAGGCGACTTGCATTCCGGTTATATATATATATATTAATCCCCAATATATATCACAAAGTTTTTAATCCTCAATATATATCCCTAATTTTTTTTCATTCATATCATGTTCTGTTGAATATAATATCTGAAGCTTGTGGGTTTTGTTAGCTTAGGTGTTGCTCTGTTTTTGTTCAGTTCAGAACTCCATGGTTCTTGTTCTGTTATGTTTTTGTTGCCGTTGGTTAGTCTTTGTTGGGTCTTCTTGTTGTATAGAGTCTTTGTTTGGGTCTTGTTGTTGGTCCTGAAGGTCTTCTTTAGTTTTTGCTCTGTTTATGGTCTGCTTCAAACTCTCTCTCTATTTCTTTTTTTTTGAGGAACATTTCAAACTCTCTCTCTCTCTCTGTCTCTCTCTCTCTATATATATATATATTTGGTCGGTTTGGTATTGTCAGAATTCAAAATTCATTTACAATCGACAACTGCTCTGGCCCATGTCAAAATAACGGGCTCTCCTCCGACTGCTACCCGGTCACTGTCAACAGCCCAATTATGCGACACCAATTTGGTGGGTTGGCCCAAATTAGTGCTTGACCACCCCTAATTGCAATGAAAGACTATTATTTTCTATTTCTATTACCTATATTAAAAAGCGTGAATGCACTTGTGAATAGTGCTTTTGTCGAGCACCTTTGTCTACTATTTGTTTATTGTTTCAGCACCTTTTTTTTTTTTTTTTTTTTGACCGATTTTGTCCAGCACCTTCTTAACTTTTTTACCCTTAATATACAAGCAGGCTAAAAGGGTTTGTTTTGTCTTTTGCTTCTACTTTATTTGGACACCTTCTTAACTTTTTTATCCTTAATATACAAGCAAGCTGAAAGGGTTTGTTTTGTCTTTTACTCTTATTTTATTTGATCTTATCTCTTTGATGGCCTTTTTGGTCCGCTACCTACTCTATTGATGGACACAAACACAATAGTTAGACTTCTCTCTATGGATGAACACAAACATAGGATCCAGGTTAGAGATAAGAAACAAAAAACCTTCCTTCACCAACTTAACAAGATAATCCAGGTTCTCACCCTTGGCAATTAATAATACTGGCAATAGCTGCTTCTTTGGAAGAGGCTGTCGCTGAACCTAGGCATGTACACTATCAAAGATATAACCTTTCTTTTGGTCAATAATTCCATAAATAACTCTTACTATTGGAATGCTTATTTATTACGTTTTTCATTTTAGGTGTCGAATTGAGGTTGATTTATGTGATGAAACTAGATTTTTGCTAGCTATCATGTTTGGAAACAATGCAGAAAATTTCTTAAATTGCACATCGAAAACTTTGATGCTAGCAACCACTGAGGTATAATACAAGCACACTTATAAAATTCTATTTATTTGTTTGTTAAACTTATGAAGATATAGTTTAATAGTTCATAAATCTCTTGTTTTGAATATGTTTGAAAATATATGAAATTCTCACATTATTGCTCTAATGATAGGATGGAATACAAAATTTAGAAAACATTGCAAGGCTTTCTTTCGACCAAGAGTTCATTATTCATCTCAAATCTGCAAGCTATGACATTCGTGGAGAAACACACAATAGATTTAATATTGTTTCCATCTTTGATGTGCCAAATGAAAGTGAATGAATACAAGCTACTGTGACAAGTAAATTAATATGTATATGTGTTTGAAAACTTCACTAGAGATCAGAAAAAACGAAATTTTGAAGATCATGGAAGACAAATAGAGACATAATTATTACTCAATTATGTATCAATTTATCTTCCCTTTTGTAGATCAAAGGTATAGATATGGATACATTCGTTTTTTTTAGACCTCTTTTTGTTCACAATATATACTCATCTTTATAAACTACGCTTGTGATATTGAAGCTCTTTTTTTTGTATAAAGTCTAATATGATCTACGTTATTATTATAGTTAATTTATATTAAAAAAAATTTCTTGTATTTAGATTTTGACATAAAATATAGCATAAAAAATTATATTATCTACTTAATATAACAAATACTACATTTTTTTTATGTATGTGATCTTTGACAGTAAAATATAAAAAATAGCATTTACAAGAAAAGTAACGGGAACAAGGCTAAAGTATTGATATCCGAATATTTTGAAACATTTAATCGTATAATTTCTAAACAATCTAATAATTAAATAACTATAAATAAATTCTATTTCTATTCATAATTGTAATATTTTTACTGGCTAACACGTGCTTCAAAACTAGTTACGATAAAATTTCTATTTATCACAGGCAAAATAACACGAAAATAACATGTTAATCATAAAAGAAGACTAAAAGAAGACTAGATATGATTCATATGCGAATCCAAAATTAACCATGTGACATCATCATTTCTTGTACAATGCATTGGATCAAAGCTGTGTCCACCTTTAAATGGCTTGGATGGACATTGACTTTTTTTTTCTCTCTCTCTCTAAGAATCAGTTACTTCTCATATTCAAGCTTTAAGTATTAGACCACCGCACACTTTTGGTGCGATGGTCACTCCACAAGTATAAGTGCTTGTGGGGTGTGGGGGGCAAAGGCCGGAGTTCAAGTCCCCAGGAGTGAGTTTTACACACATATACACTTAAATTAGGCTAGAGTAGAATTCTATCTTGTATAAAAAAAAAAAAAATAAAAAAAAAAAAAGCTTTAAGTTTAGCATGTAAAAATTCAGGTCTATTTCAACATAAAAGCCTTTTCTTTTTTTTTTCTTTTTTATATTCTCACTTTTCAAAACACTCTACATCAGATTATCTATTTTAGACTGCATTTCTATTAAAATATCAATTTCTTCTTGATTTTTTAAAATTGTTTATCTTTTTTCACACATAACAATCAACATTAACTTTCTTCCTCATTCTTGAGATACATAAAGAAATAATAAAACACTAAATTCAAAGTTAATAGCGTCAATGTAAATTTACACAATTGCTATAACAACTGTGTATTTTTATACAATTTTACATAATTTAAATATGGATAAATTTTGAACCTAGTTGGTTAAAATATGGTACATTTTCAATTATACAAGCAATGATGCAAGCGATAAGCTTATTTTCACTGCCATGTGTATGTTGCACGAGCATGATTGCATTGACAAATTCATGCGCAATTGCACATGCTGGTGTAAAACTTACACAATCTTATTTCCGGTCAAAATTCACACCCTACCGTGACACTAATAATGACTAATCCATCCTCTGGAATCTGGATTCATAAGCTGTGGCGGAGGAAGTGCCATGTTGTTAGGCTCCATTTTTGCCGTAAGATGAAGCTATTTATTCATAATAAGAGAACAGCTGAAAGACAAGGTCAGAAAAGTACTGTTGGATTTAAAGACATTGTTAGACTTTTGGTTGTAAGATTTCTCGTTTATTGTGTGCAAGCTGCAAGCAATAAATCCCATCCTCATCCCCATCGTCTAATTGATTTCAAAAAAGTCTATGCCAAGAAAATTTTCGCAACTTCTTATCACAATTTTAATGTAGCAAAGTGTGATAGGTGAAGAAAAAATGGTAAGTTTACGTGTAAGTGATGGTTAATTACTCATACTCTGCTACGTTAGAGTTATCGCAAAAAAAATTATAAAATAATTTATGGTCGTAGAACTACTCATTTACAAGATAGTTAAATTTTTAGTAGATGGGGTGAGATTGCTTTCTGCACCCTGCAGCATCATATGGATTTATTCCATTCCCATGTGTAACTTGCACATTTGCACGCACAAATCCATGCACATGTTGGTGTAAAATTTACACAATCTATTTTATGAAGTTGGCATCGTATGAGATTCACGAGATCTTAGATTTAAAATATTTAACCTCTATTTTTGGAAAATTTCTTAGGAGATTTCTTTTATGTCCAAGGAATAGTTATTTATTCAAAGAATTTTGAATACCCTTTTAAAAAAATAATTTTATTCAAATCCTAACACAAGCTAAAGAATAAGTATAAAAAATAGTAATATTAGGAACATTATTAATTTTACTACATAAAATTTACATATTGATGTGTTAAAGGGAAGATGAGTATTATGCTTCATTCAGTCAATTTGATTGCTAAGGTTAAGAAGTAAGAACCTAACAAAAGCCTTTGTTGATTTTAGTTTTTTTCCATACTATGAGACAAGACAATTCTATTCCTCAGGGGCGGAGCCAGGAATTTTTGCTTGGGGAGGCCAAATTGCAACTCTAATATATTTATCAAGACAACCCCCACATACACATATACACACGCTTTTTTATTATATAAACACACTTTTTTATTTGATAAGTTATATATATACACACACCAAATAACAACAAAAAGAGTTTAGTAATTTCAATCAAAATTATGTTTGGCGGCGATCTTTCATAAAATAAAATTCATTTTTACTATTTTTATAGTGAAATTCTTAAAAAATTTCATTTTCGATACAAATTATCAGATTTTATACTAAAGTAAGTAAAAAATCTTTCAATTGAACTAATGAAATTTTCAAAAATATGAATGATCCAAAACTTGGAGGAATAAATTAGGCTTCAAACATATTTGAAGCTATCTTGCTCTAACCCATTATATAGTAACTAAAGAGACATTTCATGTATAGTTTTAGTGACATTATTTTTTTAATGAGTTAATAACTTGTTAATTACCACATAACTGGTTGAAAAAGATATAGATTCAAATATGTTTGGTGCCAAAGTATATCAAATATTTAACAAATATAAAAGCATATTTTACAATAAAAAATATAATTGTGAAAAATAATGTTATGTCTCTATAATTATTAGACCAATTTTTTTTTTAAGAACATCATTGGACTAAATCAAATATTTGGGGGGGTCAACTCTTATTTTTGTAGACTAAATTTTGAAAACATTAAAATAATTATATATATATATTTAAAAAATTTTCAAAAATGGCCCCCCCACCCTTACACATAGGTACGCCCTTGCTATTGCTCACAATCTTGTTAAACATGCTAGTGGCTTATCAGTATGAATGGAAGATGTTCCTCTCCACCTCTATATTGTAATTTTAACTTATTTGGCTATATCTTAATAGTAAAAGTTACCGTCTTCTTAAAAAAAAATATATTATAAAATAGTACTAGTAATCATACAAACATTCTGATGCTTTTAAGTTATTAAAATTTCTCAATCACATTTATTATAACGTGAATTTGTATTTTGTATAGTCAAATTTGTAATAATTTTAGTATTTTTTTTTATGATATCCAAAAAAGCCAAAGAGGTAAGTCTCACCTGAGCACCGTGTAGATTCAGGAGTTGTGGGGCCGTGGGCTTGGGGCGAACAAAAAAGAGTGCCATGTTACCTCAGGTTTCTCAGGCTACATGCATGCTTACACAATGAAGCTACTTAATTATTTTATTTTATTATTCCTTTGATTAATGAAGCTACTTAATTAATATAGTGAAGGTCAACTAGTTTGCCATTTAGTATTACATTTGCACTTTTCATAAATAAATAAAGAAAAATAATAATAACAAAAATAGTTGGAAAAAAGATTTGTAAAAGTAAAGAGTGAGATTTAAGACAAATAGTTTGTCTTTTGGGCTTTTGGAACATTACATTTTTCTATTTGCAAGGTAAAAGGATAAGATAAGTTGGGTAATGATAATTATGGATTAAGATAATGCTACTGAATCACAAAACTCTTAATATAAAACTCTTAATATTATTTTTTTAGGGAGTTTCAACATATGTCGTCCGTTCTTGATGATGCTTTTTATCATCAGACCAAGATATTAATTGGTTTTTTGGTGTAGGTGGAGATTGAACTCCAGATCTCTTATTCAACCATCAAAGACTTTACTAATTGAACTAATTGAAACCTACAAACTCCTAATATAAAAGAAACAATATTTGAATAGTAAAAAAAATGCCTTTTGCTATTAAAAATTTCCCATGAAAATTGGACATAAAGGCAGAAAGAAGTTGATTAAATGGAAAGGTTAAAAAAAAAAAAAACTCCAAATTGATGGAACCTCTAATTAAAGTGAATGTTGTTTGCCTACTTTGCTCAATGGGTCCAACCGCCAATGGGATATTTATGTCATATCCTTTGTTGATCATTCAGAAAGACTAATAAAAGGGCGCAAATAACATAATTGAAGAAAAAAAAAACACACACGCACAGGGATCAAACCTTATATAGCAAAAGCAAAATGCCAATAGAAAATTTGATTTTCACTATGCTTAGGATCATCATGACAAAAACGAGAGACTTAACTAAATTAATTGAGATACATACTATATTAGATAGATATTTCACACCACTTTACCTTTGTGGATATTTACTGGGCTTCAACCATCTTGGGCAAACGTTTTCTAGGTAAGACAATCTAAAAGACCCAACCATTTATCTTATAATATTTTGATAATTGTTTTAAATAATTTCTAATTGAGACACATAATACATCACACCCAAATTAGTATTTAAAGCATGCAACTTTTCACTCTACCTTAGGAAAAATTATTAGATATTCTTATAATACAAAAATATAGTACTCTCTTACCTCACATAAATAATGAATAACGATAAATTCAATTGACATGATTCACTAAAATAGTAAAATATGATAGAGTAGTGATAATCACTAATCACAAAGTTGTACTCTCATAATATTGAATAATTACTCATTCTTTAAACAATTTGATTTATATTTACCTCATTAACATTCTTTGCTCTCCATTACAAGGAGAACTAGGTTCGAAATCTCTGCTCGCTATTGTAATTATTAAAAAAAAAAAAAAATTTTAAAATATTGATAGACATGAATGTAATAACAAGAAGGTAAGTAGAAAGAATTGACTTTTTATCTTCTTCTGCCGTCTTCGACTTCGTCGTGTTTGGCGGTTTCTCCTCGAAACAACTATAAATACATTCAACTCAAAAACATCCATTCTTTCTTGTCTCCCTTTCTCTTTCTCTTTCTCTCTCTCTCTTCCATATTTTCAGAAGAGAGAGAAAATTTTCTGAGATTCAGATCTAACAATCCTAACCTGCACACCCCACATACCCGAAATACACTCTCTATAAGAAAGAAAGAAAGAAATGGCAGCTGTGTCCCCTCTGGCCAAATACAAGCTGGTATTCTTGGGTGACCAATCCGTAGGCAAAACCAGCATCATTACTCGCTTCATGTACGATAAATTCGACGCCACCTACCAGGTCTGTCTCAGACTCAGGACCTCTCACCTTTCTTTCTTTTCATGTTATTGAATATGATCATATATGAATATTTGTGATTTGGATTCTTAACATGAGTTTTGTCGTTTTGGAAATTCACGTGGATCGTTCATCATTCAATAACAATCTTTTCATTCTTTTACATTATTCGAACTATCGTGTTTTTTTTTTTGTACCTTTCTTATTGTGCAAGCAATGTGTCGCCAAGAACCAGCCTCTCAAAAAATTAGGGTAGAGCTGTCCACCAATCGCGTGTTCATTTCTTCACAAAAATAAGAATTTGTTGCCATGAGTACGACGTTTTAATTTTTGTTTGAGAGATAAGTTAACATAGAAATGAGTTTCAAAGACATAATTTTTATCGATTCCCATGTAAAATCATTATTTATCCTTTTACAATCTTGGATGATATTTAAAATTTTTCAAGGGATTATTAGTTTATTTATTGAACCTTTTAATTTGGGTTCGAAGATTTGTTCTCTTGAAGGGTTTGTAATTATACTTGTGCCTTCTTTGATTTTTTTTTTTTTTTTTTTGGTTCACTTTTATTGTTGTTTGTGGTGTATTCAATTAATGGGATGAATTGTAAATGCTTATATATCCTTTAATGGGATGAATTGTATTTTTCATTTAGTTGCTACCGCTAGAAAAATCAAAAGGAATTAAACATGAAGTTTTGCGTTGTTAATTTAGAACAAGGATTCAGGCAAAGATTGGAGTAAGTGTGTATGAGCTGATTACTCATAATTGTTCAAAGACATTACTGTTATACTCTGCCACCAGTTAGTGCCCATTATTTTTTGTTAGGTTTAATGGAAGATGATTAAAGTAGGTAATTTGGTTATGGAAATTAGATTTCCACAGTATTAAACTTCTGCCTAATGCTTAGCTACATAAACTGCAGGCTACAATTGGAATCGATTTCTTGTCAAAAACAATGTACCTTGAAGATCGGACAGTTCGTTTGCAGCTTTGGTAAGATGCATCACCTTTTGTTAAACATTCTCCCAAGTTAAAAGATTTTTGCTGACAGAATAAACGTTGGTCAGGCTTAGGGCTTAGCAAGCAAAGTTTACCATGCTTTACAATGTTTGTAATGAACATTAGATAGTAAACTGTCTAGTAGCTGATTATGGTGACATACCCAAGTTGTTTTTCCAATTTTTTCTATTTATGCATTTGATGTATATATCCGTTTAGTTTTGTTGGTATAATATGATAATATACTTCACAGGGATACTGCTGGGCAAGAAAGATTTAGGAGTCTCATTCCAAGCTACATCAGAGATTCTTCTGTTGCCGTAATTGTCTATGACGTAGCAAGTAAGAATTTAGTCTAGCTCAAGAGAAGTTTACTTGTTTCCTTAGAATTTTTTTTTTGGGGGAACACTCTTTGCAAGCTTTCTCTGTCAAATTGAGTTCATTTCAGGAAGATAAGAAGAAGCTAAAAGCTTTTCCCTTAGACTTTGCCATACAGATGAACATAGTTTTCTAATTCCTAACTAAGCTGTCATAATGCAGATAGGCAGTCATTCCTGAATATTAACAGGTGGGTTGAAGAGGTGCGTACAGAACGGGGCAGTGATGTCATCATCGTACTAGTTGGGAACAAAACCGATCTTGTTGATAAAAGGTGAGGAATTAACAGATTATCTGTTCAAGTTTAATAATTTCAGTTTCTATTCATGGGAGTCAACATGACCTATGTCTTTAGTTGGTTTCTTTAGATTTGATAAACCTCATTAACAAAACACTAGACAGTACTGGTTTATCTTCTGTGAGTTGGCATGCTTTGGCATTGATCATAAAGAGCATAAGAGAATTTTGTTGTCATTTTTTTGTTGTTGCTAAGTACAGTTTTGTTGTCATTAGTACAAAGGAATTCCTGCTTTATTATGTTAGATTTATCAGAAACATTGATCTAGTTATTACTTTTGCTACTGTTATTCTGTTTCCAAAAATTGTTCTGATTATGTTGTTTTGGTGATCAAACAGGCAAGTATCTATAGAGGAGGGAGATGCCAAGTCTCGTGAGTTTGGAATCATGTTTATAGAAACCAGTGCAAAAGCAGGATTCAATATCAAGGTAAATTTTAGGGGATAAAAGATCCTTAATTGCTTCATATCTTTTGTAACTCTAGGGTGGGGAGTGATCTATTATCTCATCTTATGTCATTGCACTCAAAGGGCATTTCTTCTAGTATATTTCTAGTGGGAAATTTTAAGTCCATGCTGACCATCCCATTTGGTTTCTCATATTTTTGATAACTGACATTACTTAAAATTGCAGCCTCTCTTCCGTAAGATTGCTGCTGCCTTGCCAGGGATGGAAACCCTTTCTTCCACAAAACAGGAAGACATGGTTGACATAAATCTAAAACCCACTGTCAATTCATCCCATCAAGAGCAGCAAGGAGGTTGCTGGTGCTAGAGAAATGTGTCAGTTTCAGAAGATAAAGAGAGAGACGCTGTTCAGATATGAAAGCTGAGTGAGATCAGGCGCTTTATAGCTAGATGAAGTTGCGGCAGACTTGATTGTTTAGTGAACAAAGGTAGTAATGCTTTTGGTCTGACAAACAACGGTTGATATTTTGGAATCTTTATTACCATTAGCATTTGTTTTCTGCAGTACTTGTCTTGAAATTTCTCCCAAATGTTATTAGTGTGACCTGTAAACTCTCTTCAGGATTTCATTTATTACAAAAGATACTCTTTGTATATTGTAAGACATCTTACATTTTTTTTCTTGGATCATCTTATTACATATAAGAAGGTATCAGTATACTTCGGGTATAACATACACACCTTGTATTTAGGTCAATGATATATTGGAAGTGGTAGATGGAATTGGTAGCATTAACCATATGTGAAGACTGATAATGTGACTATTAGCAAGAGTAACTGATTAGCATATGCAATTGGCAGCATCACATAGTGGTGGCATGCTAGTTGTTGCATACTAGTTCATTGACATAATAATTGCAAGTGGGAATATTCCACATCAGATATGCATAGCACGGTGCCTTATTGCTGAAATATGAGCACTGAGATAATCTGTGATAGTTGCATATTACAGAAAATTTGGTAGAATTGTGAATGATAATTACTACTTATGTACAGAGGACATCCAAAAACAGTTTCATATTAACATTGTCAATGAGATCTTCAACAGTAGTTCTGAAGAGAACTACACAAAAACAGGTTGAACAATCAGACATGAACATAATTATCACCACTCTGCCTAACTTTCAATGTCAGATATATCAGCACCAATGTTCCCAAACTTGACCTGGAAAAAGAAAACACATAATTGAATCAATGGTCAGCAGCTGGTATTAAGTTCAGTCAAAAGTGCTCCCCATCAAGCAAATAAACCCATCTGTGCAAAGAACACCTCTCCTTTACCCGTTTGGTTATTATGTAATGTGTGGCTGGGTGTAGGGCTTGAAACTTGAAACTGCAGGGCCCTCTAGCGAGAATGCCAGTGATACCGGCATGTAGTCTAAAATCTTAAATGAAAAGCCGTTTTGTATGCTTTAAATCCCAAGTGTTTAGTGGAGTACAATCCTATAATTATAATTGACACCAAGCCAACAACCCATTGACATGCTTTTCCCACCTTGATCATTAATATCATACAGCAAATTATGTCTGGGTCCTCCTAATTCTAAAGCAAGCATTTCCAACAAGTTCTAAGTTGAAAATGAATCATGATAATTATTCTGGAACATTCACAGTTCATAATTATGTCAATATGAAATGATGGAGGCTCAAACCAGAGCATGGATATAAGCATATATCATTGGAAAGCAGTACTTCCCTATTGTCACTATCATCAATTTGTTGAGGATCTGGAGCTTACATGATTGAAAATAGGAGAACGATCTTTCTTGAATCAAATGAGGTAGAACGCTTATATCTTCTCCATCGATTATTTGGAGTATCATGGGCCCTTTCAGTCACTGATTTATCTGTTTGATCAGAAATGATAGTTGAAAAACAAATTAGGTACCTAGTTGTAAACCAGTAAGCATACAATGGTGTTAGAAAGTGTGCAATATGTTTTTTTATAAGTAGAAAGTGTGCAATAAGTTAATCATATGCATATTAAAAGTTTGTGATTAAAAGTAGTTGAGTAAGTGAAATTGTAGAGAAAATTATTAGATATGCATCTCATGCACGCAGGGAAGTTGACTTAATCTTCCAATATTATGCAAAATACTGCTATCTGAGAAATAAGATGGTAAAGACACCTGATAAAAGTTTACACACAATATTATTATGAAGAATTCCAATTTGATTAGCCATACAAAGCGAAGGGATCATGACCAATAATTCTATCTTCAAGTCTGGTCAACCATATCTCTTGTAAAAGTGGAGTTTCTAGTCTGTGTGTGTGTGTGTGTCATGACGCGGTACGCTCATGCTTCTGCACTAGCACCTCACCATTTTTCTGGAAAACAAAAATAACATGAAGTTCTCTCGTGCTTTTGGCCAAGGAGTCATACGCAGTCCACTTGGATATAAAAAGTTTTGAATGGTTCAGAACCTAGAAGCAGCCACATGGAAACTTTCCCTGGGAATATGCTCTTCTTTTCAAAAAAAAGGTTCTCACTATTCGATGCCTTACAAAAATATGTTCATTTGTCAAGCCATCAGGAAATTGATGTATGAAACATCTTTCAAACCTAAGCTGCTCAGCACAGCTTGCTTTTTGAGTATATCATATTCATTTAAACATGTATGGATTTGACAAAGAACAACACCAGAATTTATGACAAGGGATGCAAACAAATCACAAAGAAAAGAGCAATAATTCAATGGTAACATAAATGCTTACATACCTCTTGAAGTGCCAACATTCATGAAAAGCTGCATTAGTTTTCCACCTATTTTATGGCTTGCCTGTCTCCACAACACCCTCTGCAAATGCTTTAAGCCATTAAGTAGAAACTTTAGAAACAGAAGAAAACAACTGAATTAACGTTAATTTAATGAGAGATAAAATGATTCCACAGAATCCAGACCACATAATAAGTGGTTTGTAATTTCTTTAAATATACTATTTTAGATAATTTAAAGGCTATCTATATAATAGGAACTTGAACAATAAAACTTACAGTTAGTGCACCTTCACTTTTCAAACTTTCAACTGCTTCATCATTGGCTTCAGGTGTTTTTGAATATTCCTTTTCAATATTTAAATCGACAATGCATGGGGAAATAGGATCAGCACTTTTCACTGGCAAATCAATGCAATTTTGGCAATTCAATTGTGCATCCAAGCACATCTGATTTTTAGATAGATTAGCAACTTCCAAGAAGCTTAGAAATGCCAACTCTGAAGCACATTGTGGACTCTTCCCTTCACCAGACAGCACTGAAATGCTGTAGAAATCTTGGCCCTGCAAATATAGACAGCATATTTTAGCCCAATTTCCAAATTCTGATTTTGCATTAAATTAACCATTGAGTTGAATGATCAAAATCAATGAGTACAGGGACTTGGTGTCTACAAACTCCTGGACTAGAAAGAAAACAAAATGATGTCTATTGGAATCCAGAGTGATAACAACCAAAAATATAACCTACAATCAAGAAACATGACTCTAGCAATGCCAGTCACAGCATCATTGCTTCTAAAACCAGAAAGGCTATAGAAGCTCAAACACAATATTCAGAATTCTGTAAAATAAACCCGCTTGGTCTATCATCCTTCAAGAATTTTAAAATTCAACAAAGAGGCCTTGTCAACATTGATAATTATCCTTGTTTCCTTTTATCATGTTTTCTGATAGATAAAAATGACAGTAATATTCATGTTCCTACAAGCATAATCCAAATTTAGTGAGTACCAAACTAAAACATGTCCAACAACTTTGATGACAGCAAGATCCTCTTAATAATAATCATAACTATCATTTACTGCCCTTTAACCAAATACTTCAGGTTGGAAACAGAACTATTGATGAAAGATGAATGCAGCACTTATTCATGTCTCAATAAATCAGGACTAATAGTGACCGTACAAGATGCATTCCAAAATGTGTTTGTGCAATATCGTGGACGGAGCCAGGACGCGGAGTTAAGGGGGTGGCTTTACTACTGGCTGTGTGCGGCGGATCCGGCCTCTGGCTCTTCTATTGCTTAGCTGTTTAAGTTGTTTTTTTTTTTTTGGCTTTAAAAGGAAGAAAATGCTAGAGTTATAAATTTTTACAAATTGCTGATGTGGTGAGTGATTATTGATAAGTAAAAAAGTGGTGTATGTGGTGGGCCAAATGCTAACCAATAAAATTTGCTATTTCAACAATTTGTAAAAATGTTGTAGAAAAGTTTGTGGCAATAACATTACTCTTAAAATAATCAATGATAATGTTAAGGGGGCAAAAGTGTAATTTACATAACAAAATTGCTAAAATAAAAACCCAGGTATATACTAGTAATATTTTATAAAAAAATCAACAGAAACTCCTAGGTATATAACAAAATGCAATGAATAGTGCATTTAGTTTTAAGCACTAAAATTCCCAGACAAATCAACAGAAACTCATTATTACTTTTTTTTTTTTGGGAAAAAAAGAAAAAGAAAGAGTAATCTACAACAGTTAAAAAGAGGAACTTACACGTGAATTGTGCAGTGGGCAACTTAGTCTTGCTGGAAATGAAGCCCCCTCAAGCAGAATTGGCAAAATATCTGAAATGAATTTCAAAAGAACCATTCAAGATGCATGCTTAAATAATAAAGTATGTAATCAAGAAACTGATTTTACCTATAGAACAGTGCTGGTTGACCTCATCAAAACTTTGATTTAGTAGCTTGAAACATGAACAGCTGACAGGTAAGCTGCAAATACCATCCTGGATGCCCCGGTTGTTTTGTCCCCCCTGCAAGCAATGTACATGTCAAATTCAAGCACGAAACATTCTCTAATTAGGGCGTGGGGGCATCACAATATGGTTTTACATGACTTGCATACGATACCCCAATTATTAAAAGCCATTTGCTACCATCACAACTAGAAAGTTAGAATATGTTTTGGCATGGACAGGCAAAGCAGGACATTTGAGTACCCAAAGGAAGCACTATATAATAGGGAATTCCTCTACATTTGTTACAGTACAAATGAATAAGTATTCATAAAGCCAGAAAATAGCAAAGAATCGGATAAGAGCAAAGGAAACGGGGCCTCCTCCTCCTTTTTAAAGGAGAGGGGGAAGGATTTGAGGGAATTTGGGGGAATTTGAAGGGTAAGGGATTTACATTTTCAAAGTACAGAGTTTAATAGAAGAAGAGTATATTTGTCCATTTCTTTATACATTATCATTTCTTTCCTTTCCCTCCTACAACCTGACAAGAGGAATTATATCTAATTCTCCTTCCTTGATTCAAAATCGTCATTGTTGCACCAAATGAAGTGAAGATAACAGTCTATTGAATCAGCAAGAAAATGCTTATCATCTTAGCTACATGAGAGTGGATCACATTTAGCTCAGTACTTATGATTTTATCAAAACTCCTTTTTCTTTTCTTTATTTCCTAAAGCATAAAGGAAACACAACTAACTACTAAACAGTAAACATCTCACTCAACAAGCTAAGAATTTAGTTCAAATACAAAGGAACACAAGCCTTTGGCACACAATTACAAAGTTAAAAAAAAAAAAAATGCAGATTTCATGTTCCAAGGAATAAATTGCTAGTAGAAATAAGTTGATTAGAGCCTAATTAGACTAGGTGGACCAGCTCAATTCTGAATTTCAAGAAACAGTCACAAAATTCAGTTTTTTTATTTTTTATTTTTATAATATATAAATGAAGAATAATAATGTCTGATAATTAGGTCTACCCCATCAATTTCTTCAACACTTCCATAATGCTAAGAGCAACTAAATTAATTAACTTTTAAGTGAAAAAAAAATCGAAAATTTAGTTCAATTTCTTGGCTTCTAACCACTTGAATTGAAAATTCTAACACGATTAGAAAGCAAACTGGAAATGCAGCTGGAATAGTTAGAAATCGTCACTGATAAGCGCTAAAGCAGCTGCAATTTTGAAGAGAGATTCGAAAACTTTACCTCATTGGCCAAATCAGCAGCCATTGGCATTGTGAGCAATCACAGTCTGTGAAATTTTAGCTAAGGTGTGAGAAGTGTATGAGAGAGAGAGAGAGAGCCTTTTGTACTTATATTTTCAGATTGCAGAGAGAGAGAGAGAGAGAGAGACGCTCTCAGGTCTACTGGTCTCTGTGGATGTGAACGTTACGTGGGCAGAGAGAGCTTTTTACTTTTTCTTTCTTTTGATCAGTATAAAAATTTATATTCTGTTAAGTAAGCGGCGCGATTTGTCTGAAAAAGCAACTGACTACTACGACGACGACGTCGTCGACTTGACAATTTGTTATTGCTATTGCAATTGCTATCTACCACTCACGCTGTACATGAGTACGTATTTTGTATGACCAAATTGGCCTTAAGTTTCCTATACAGTGACCGTTCTGATTTTTTGACGTTTAAAAAATCTTATCCGTTTTTCAATTTCCACTCTTTCTATTTAGGGTCGGTTTGGTTTATTATTTAGGGTCGGTTGAAATTGAAATTTTTTTACTAAAAGTACTGTAAATAAAGGTAAAAGTTAGTTGAAATAGTACAATGAGACCCATAAATAGTATTAAAAAGTGCAGTGGAACCCATAAATAGTAGTAAAAATAAACTTATTGTCCTCCAAACTTTGGTACTTTTATTTTTATTTTCTAGATTTTGTAAGGTGATTTATTTGATCAATGATTCGCATACTGAATTTTGTCTTAGATAAAGATAAAATAATAGAAGAAGAATTTATTGTCTTTAGATAAAGATAAAATAATTGACATATTTCGAGGTTTCTATTACAAGATATTTTGGAGCCAATTTTTTTATTTTTTAAATAAATTGAAGAAGCATTATAATGGATGAGACTGGTTAAGTAAAAATTTAATTTTTTTATTTTACGTACTTACTTTTCAAAACACCCTATAATAGATTATCTATTTTACACTAAATTACATTAAAATATATTTTTTTAATTGTTTCTCTTTCTTTACACACAATAACCACCATCCACTCTTTTCCTTCAACCTTGTAAAGAAAAAATATAAAACTATATGCAAAGTGAATAGTATCAGTGTAAATTTACACAGTTACCATAGCAACTTTGTAATATTACACATTTTTAGTTTGACTGATGTGTGTGATTTGGAGGGTTGAATATGTAAAATTGATATATTTTTCTATTTTGCATTGATTGATGCAAATGCTTTAAGTGCTCATTTAGCTTAGGTTATTTTCATTTATTTATTTGACTTAAAAAATAAATTGGACAAAACTACAATGACACTAAAAAAAATTAAAATTATAAAAGTTGTACTTAAGCTAAATAAGTTGAATATTAGACCAGGCAGCATAAATAACTTTCCTCCCAAAGTTTGGAAACAAATTGGTCAAATAACTACTAGATTTACAACCATTTTAATCTTGCTTGAATATGTTTAAACTTTAAACAAGTGACCTTCATTTAATGAGGCATGTTTCTCAACTAATTGTACTACTCCTTAGGGTTGATTCTAAATTTATATCTTGTGTACGGGCTAGAGATGTGTGCTAGCCAATGAGCGCTAGCCAATGGTTAATACTTTAGAAAGCATTAAAAACAAGATATAAATTTATGAATAAAATAGTAAATAACATTTTTGTAGGACCCCAAAAATACAAAGCCAACTTAGAATAGTGGAGTCAAATTTAGGGCCCAGTGCAATTAATTTGTTAGAGTATAGGCTTGCAATGTCAACTTTGACATGCAGTTATGATCCAGCTAGAGGATTAATAAAGTGAGAACTTTAAAGGTAACAAAGGAAACACAACGATAGAAGAATAACACTTCCTCGGGTTTGGCCAAGGATGTAATATGCATAAAAAGGGTTTAAGTCTTTAATACAAAGTCCTGTTCTTTAGTTTTTGTCATTTTCTCTTAGGTTTTTCCTTTCCTCTATATAGGTCTTAAAATTGCATCATAGCCCTCCACTTGTCTCATTAGAGTTGTGCTAGAGGTGGTAAACTGTGTTGCAAGCTGAGAGTCCACTGTTCAGGAGTCACTCCTTCATTAATGTGGTCATTTGAGTTGGTACAGTGCATTAAATGCGGAGATGATGGTTACTTTATCAAGATATTTCCTTTCTTCCTTGCTTTCTTGTCTCTTCCTCCTCCCTTGATTTCTTGTCTTGTAGTACTGTTGGCTTGCTTGAGAATCCTCGAGCTCCTTAGAAGGTCGGCCTCTTTATCTTTTTTCCTCAGACTAAGGCCCTTGGGTTGGTCAGGATCTGATGTGCATTGTGGCCCTTTTTTCATTCTCGAGTTGGGCCCACAGTTCCTACTTTGTACTCGGTTCCTCCCCTCCCATAATTTCATTTATACAAAATTTGACATGAATATTATATATATATATATATATATATATATATACACACACACAGACACACACAAGAGCTCTCGATAATTTAATTTTAATTTATACTTTAACATATTTAAACTTCAATGGGAGCTCTCAATATTTAGTTTGAAAATATTTACCAAAATTTCAAAAATATCAGAATTTATAAAATTAAAAAATTAAAAATATCAATCTAATATATATTCCATTTTTTTTTTCAATAATTGAAGGTTGATTGATTCTCCTCTATGGTAGAATTAGGAATTAGGTCATACCATTAAATTATAAGGTTTTTGAAATTGTTAACCTTTTCTGTATATAAAAGTTTTAAAAAAAAATTGCTTAAGAGGCACTAAACAAATTCTTTCTATATTTTTTTATTAGATGTTAATTTTGAAAATCTAACCATTAGATTGCATTTTTTTATATTCTTAACACGCATGTCAAATTTAGTTCAAATTAGGTGTTATTTAATATTTGATTATAAATAAAATTATTTTTATGCATAATTTTATACCACAAAAACTTGAAATTTAAACATTTAATTAATGATATAGCAATTAATTTTTGATTTTCTTGAAATTTTGCAAATATGGAAGATGTACGGCCCCCTAATACCCAAACCCATTTGGGCCTTAGAACATGGGTCAACGGTATGGCCCAAGGCCTCGACTTTCGCCCGGCCTAGGATCCCAGTCCAAACCCGTAAAAGTTACGAGCCCATACTCAAAGTTATTCAAGAAGCCCAAGAAACGGGCAGCCGATGCTGGCTCACATTTGGCCTTACCGTGTGGTTTTTGTTCGGCAGGTCGTCACCGAGCAAAATTGCAGTCGTTCAGTCTCACCATCGCTTATATGCCCGGCAGTGCCTTGGGGGATATCGCTGCCGAGCATATCTGCTGAAGTAGGAACCATTTCCAAAGCCACCCTCACTTAAAACCCACTTACAATTAACGATATTGGACCCCTCATCGCACTAGTTACAAATGTAATCATAATCACCCACTACTAATTGGCTATAAATAGGAGAATAAGAGAAGAATGAAGAGGGGAGAGGCTAGAAGAGAGAGAGAGAAAAGTGATCTCATTGAGTTTCTGTGCCGAGAATGACTCAGGATAGGAAATTCAAGCCCACCATACAAGTAAGTTGTGAGTCTAAGTTAGGTCCAGCCCAAAGGCCTTACTTAGGGGACGCACAATTGGCGCTGTCTGTGGGGATCTCCTACAAAGCTGTGGTTCTGCAGGGACTCACGCAAAGGGAAGATGTCTGAAGGACATTTGGGAGACTACGCCGAGAGTGGATCTGTTGGGTCCTCTTAGGGGTTCACATGGCGGGAATGAAGGCAAAAAAGATGTGAAGACAAGGAGCGCAAATGAGAGGAGGAACAATCTGGCCCCAGGGAGGGGTCATATCAAACACTCCGAACGGTATCAGGCGCCACGAGGCATGGACAGTTCGAGGAAAAAGACCGAGAGGTTGAGCGGTTGCATAGACTGGTGAGAGATTTGGAATTGAAAGCAAGAAATGGGCGCTAGAGAAGGGATCAAGATAACCGAGAAAGGAGAGATGATAATGTGGGGGACCGCTATGGAGGGGAATCCAGTCAATCTGGCTCACGTCAACGACAAGACCATTCCCGAGAATCACGCCGACGCAGGACTCGCTCCCATTCCTGAGGATCGCGTCAACACAAGAACCGTTCTCGTTCTCGGGAATCACGTCGACGAAGTCACTCTCATTCCCAAGAATCACGTCGACAAAGAGACCGTTCACGTTGGTACGGGTATGCTGACCGAGGTTCAGATTCCCCAGAGGAACGACGTCCCCACAACGCAGCTATGGACGCCATGAGCCACGCCTTACGAAGAGCAGCTCAGTCACCGTTTTTGAACGAAATTGAGCGTGCCCCAATGCCAAGCAGATTTACACGCCCATCGTTTAATTCCTACGATGGGAGAACAGACCCCGTCGAGCACGTCAGTCATTACATCCATATGATGTCTCTACACACCCACAACGATGCGCTGATGTGTAAGGTGTTTCTCTCAAGCCTCGGGCCAATGGCATTGAGGTGGTTTAATGGGCTGCGAAAAGGTTCCATCCACAGTTTTGCCGAGCTAATCCAGGAATTCGGTGCTCGGTTCATAACATGTAGCCGGGTGCCGCAACCGGTGGATGCGCTGCTCTCCATGAAAATGAGGGTCGGTGAAACCCTACGCAACTATGCTAGTCGGTATTGAGAGCTTTACAATGAGATCGGTGGTGGCAACGAGAAGATCGCGGCCAGTACTTTTAGAATGGGGCTCCCCAAGGATTCGGAACTATGAGAATCGTTGACAAAAATGCCTCCTGAAGATATGAGATAGCTTATGAGACGCATTGAGGAGTAAAAACGCCTTGAAGATGATCAATTACAGAGTAAGGGCAAAGCCTCGCTATTAAATCGTTCCCAGCAGGGCACTTTACCTTCAAGACCATGAAACATACTACAGTCGGGAGCACAAATGGAGGAAGTGAACGTGGCATTCAAGGAGCCAGTACACAAAATCGTAGATCGAATCAAGAACGAGTCGTACTTTAGGTGGCCGAGTAAAATGGGGGGCGATCCTTCTCGAAGGAACCAGAGTCTGTATTGTACATATCACAAGGATAAGGGGCACACCACCGAACAATGCCGGGTATTAAAAGATCATCTCGGGCAGTTGGTAAAGGCTGGGTATTTGAAAGAGTTTGTGATGGACCCTAGAAACTAGGGTGCCGACCAAGGTGCTATGCGTAAAGGGAATCCTCTCTCGCCACCAGTAGGGGTGATCGAAGTCATCCATGCAGCCCTGAAGGGTTCGACAATGACCAGAAGAGGAGTGTTGACCGTAGCACCAGTGGGAGATTGCACGGTAGAGCAGCCACCCGAGAAGAAGATGAGAATTGATCGGGGGCTTATCGCTTTCGGTGACAAGGATCTGGAGGGAACAATCCAACCACACGATGATGCTTTGGTAGTCACTGCACGGATAAGCGGTTTCTTGTTGAAAAGGGTGATGATAGACTAGCGAAGCGGGGTCGACGTGATGTACTAGGACTTATTCAAAGGACTCGGGTTGAAGAGTCAGGATTTAATAAAGTATGACACCCCGCTAGTCTCGTTTGACGAAAGGGCCGTGATTCCCAAGGGTCAAATTTCCCTCCCCGTGAATATGGAAGGAAAGGAAGTGATGGTGACCTTCATTATTGTCAATTCGTTCTCCCCGTACACAGCAATCTTGGGAAGGCCATGGATTCACGCCATGGAAGTTGTACCATCCACGTTACATGTAAAGATCAAGTTTCCTACCGAACAGGGTGTGGCAGTAGTTCGGGGAAGTCAGGAGGTTGCTAGGCAATGCCTGGTCGTCGCGGTCAGCTGGAAGGATAAACAGGTTGAACGAAAACAAATTACAGGGGAGGTATTGTTATAGCAATTACAGGAGCCCCGAGGGGAAATGAGGGCTGGTTGTGCCGAGGAGCTAATGAAGGTCAAAATATTATCGGACACCAATAGGTACTTCTAAATAGGGGCGAGTATGGGAGCCCGAGATAAGGTGGAGACGTTGTTGTTACTTGTACAGAATATGGATGTGTTTGCATGGTCCCTGTACGAAGTGCCCGAGGTTGACCTCGAATTCATTGTCCATAAACGCCACGTTGATCCATCTTTTCCTCCAAAGAAGCAAAAATCGAGAAGATCGGCCAGGGAGCATGTCAAAGCGGTGAAGTCGGAAGTTCAAAAGTTGAAAGAGGCTAGAGGAGAGAGAGATAAAAATGATCTCATTGAGTCTCTATGCCGAGAACAACCTAGGATAGGAAATTCAAGCTCACCATACAAGTAAGTTATGAGTTCAAGTTAGGTCTAGCCCAAAGGCCTTACTTAGGGGACGCACAGAAGATATAATAAAAACATATAATTCAACAATTAAATTTTCAAAATTTACATCCACTAAAAAATTATATAAAAAAAATTGAATATAATAAGAATTTAAAGAATTTCTTCCAAAACTCTTAAAAAGAAACAGTTTCCTTACAAACCACGCAGAATTTTCTCAAAAGAAAAAAAAAAAAAAAAAATTCCACGCAGCAATACCCCATACCATAAGCACGTGGGAGATTCTTTCTACAATGTACAAAACGTGAAGGGCAAAAGTGAGAAAGATGGCAAGAATCTTTGGAGATATTATAGTACGGTACAAGATTTGTCTAGATGTTGAGATTAGCGCTGCATGTGAAGCTTTAAAGCGACGAAAAAGCTATTATGGTACTGAAAACAAAGACAACGAGACAAAAGTCAAATCAAACGGAGTCACGGGGCTGTTAACTATTTTCACAAAACCTTTGAGAATAAATATTGGGACCCCACCCTCTTTCGCTGTCACTGTTAACGTTTACGTAATACGAACAATACAAATGTAGACCGACTTTTTGTCGTTTGGTGCAGGTTCATCTTATTGGAAGTGTCGAAATTGTACCATGTGAGCTTTGGCTTGACTTTCAGTTTTCAGCGAAACTGTATACACTCGGGTTTCGATTCGATTCGATTGCCTTGTCCCAATCCATGAAATTTTTCTCCAAATTCATTATAGAACAAGTCACGCCTCACGGGTTGTTGTCTATTCAGAGCTTCTTTTTTTTTTTTTTTTTTTTTTTTGGGACGAACAATGTTATAATGTAGAGTCGTAGACCAACCTTGTTTTATTGATTTTATTTATTGTCAGTTAATCCTTGGATTATAAGTCATTAATAAATTTCAAGGTTAGTTTAGTGGTTTCCAAGCTTTTATGATATCTATAATGGTCCGTTTGGATTGAGGGAGAGGGAGGGGGAGTAGAGTAGAGTAGAGTAGATTTAGCATAAAATTAGCTTATTTTTAGCTAACTATACCCTAATCCCCTCCACTCCTCCTCATTCCCCCCTCTATCCAAACATGTTATAAGATCCTAAGTTTGGAATTTCTTGTTAGCATTTTGAGGTCATCTTTATGGGATTCCTCACTATAATAATTTGGTGTGTGTAGGACGGGAGACTACATACACCCAAATAAATAATCAAATACTCGAAAAGGTTTGGACACCCTTGTTTGTCACCAAAAAAAGAAGAAGTTTGGTGTAATATTTGAATCATAGATATCTTTATTGAAAATACTAAAAAATGTTAGTTGAATTATAAAACTCTTAGCAAATATAATAGTAAGTTAGCAACAATTAGTAGCACTTTTATGCAAAAAAAACACATATTTCTCCCTCTCTCTCTCTCTTATTGAAATCTGAGATAGAGTTATAGTTTAGCATAATCTAAGTGTATATGTGTAAAATTCCCTCATGAATAATTAGATACTCGAAGAGGTTTGGATATCCTCGTTTGTCACAAATTTTTTTTTTTTTTTTTGGTGTAATATTTGAATCATAGATATCTTTATTGAAAATACTAAAAAAATGTCAGTTGAGTTATAAGACTCTTAGCAAATATAATAGCAACAATTAGTAGCACTTTTATGCACCAAAAAAAAAAAAAAAAAAAAAAAAACGTATTTCTCTCTCTCTCTCTCTCTCTTTTATTGGGATCTAAGATAGAATTATAGCCTAGCATAATCTAAGTGTATGTGTGTGAAATTTCCTCATAAAAATTTTGAACCCTAGCCCTTAAAAATTTTGAACCCATATTATGCAATTATATTTGTATAGTGACCATCACACTAAATGTGTGTTGCGGTTCTCTTTTCTCATTCCACACATTTACAAAAATTTTGTCAATTTTGTTACCAAACAATTGTAATAGATTGAAATCACTTTATAATTGTAACTTGCCAAATACTTGGTTATACTGTAACTAAAATTTTGTTGAGCCTGGGTGTGAATACTCTGGAGCAAGGCAGGGATCAGTAGTCCACGTTAGTCCTAATTAATATTTGCTAAGAGTCTTATAAAAAAATATTTGTTAAGAATCTTTAACTCAATTGCTACCTCCTAACAATGTTTCCTATAAAAACATCCAAGTTCAAAACTTCAAATCCCCCACCCCAATTATCTATTTATCAAAAAATAAATAAAATTAATGCTATATATTATATTTTATCAATACATGTTTTCACACTAGGATACAAATAATTTATAATTCCATTAATGACCAATATTTATTGAATTATTATTATGTGAAATCACATAAAACTCCACAATTTAATCTTAGTTTTAATTGAACCATAAATCCCTATTTTATATCATTTAAACACTATATTTACAAAATCATTTCAATATAGTCCAGTGTGCGAAAAAAATACCCAATGTTATCCACCTCCTCTCCCCTTTTTTAGCTTACATTAAGTAGGGGAGTGGAGATTCAAACCCAAATTCTCTTCCATGGAAGAATTAGACAATGCTAATAGTCTTGGCATCCACACCTTCTAGTATTATTTTATTATTATTCCCACTCTAACCATGGTTTTAAAAATCGGATTGGGGTAAAACTATATTTGCCTTCGGTTCTCAGTTTTTGACTGGTTTTGGCCGATTTTGATTGGTTATTAACCGATTTTTTGGGTTTTTTTCGAATCGAACTAGTGACCAGTTCAACTGGTCTAACCAACCGATCCGGTCCAGTTTTAAAATCATGCTCCTAACAACTCTCTTTCTCTCTCTCATTTGGTTTGACTTGATTGCTTAATGGTGGGGGGACATAGTAGTGTCGTGGCAATGGTGAGGAGCAGCAATATGGGAGGAGGGGTTTGACTTAGTGACTTCTCAAAATGGCAAAGTCTCTCTCTCTCTCAAAGAGTTCGGCAATGGTTCTCAACGTTTTAGATTGACAATGACTCTTTTAGATCAAGAACAACTTTCTTTGTAATGGCTAAGTTGATTTTTTTTTGTTTGTTTAAAACGAGGAGAGAGTGAGGGGGAAATAATGAAATAATGGATGTTAGCTCAACTGATAAACTCTCTGATGGTTAAATAAGAAATCTGGGATTCAATCCCCGCTTACACCAAAAACTGATTGGTGTCTTGGTCTGATGAAAAATAGCTTTTATTAGGAGCAGATGCCATAGGTTGAAACTCTCTCAAAAAAAAAAAAAAAAAGATTATAAAAAGTTGAACAAAGCTTTTTAAAAAGGAGCTCCAAATTATAGCTTTAGTTAGAGATATTTCCCCAAATTGGTCTATTAATAAAGTCATTAGTAATATCTCAAGTTTCAAATTTCAGTTCCTCAATATTTGTTTCGTTGGGTTAAGAGAGATTGCAATTCAACCATTTATATAACTGCAAAGTTCTCACTTAATGTGAAAGACTGTTTCTATTTCAGTAAGACAATCTACCAATAGTAATTGTGCATCTGTTATTTTTCTTTGAATGGAAATTACAAATTATCAATAAATAAATAAAAAATTGGTAGATCAAGTTGTAGGTTACTGGACCAAACATTTGCAAGATTTTGAAAGGGTCATAGAACATAGAGGAAAGATTCCAAGGTCCCAATGAGCTTTTCTTGTAGGGTTGAAGTCTTAAAAAGATCTATTTCCAATTTTAAAGAACCTTTCCACTCTATGTCTGTTAGTCTGCAACTTCAGCCTTACTTGTAAAGCAAACTGGTTTTATTTAAAAATTTCTAAGATCTTAACTCATTTTCTTAAAGAACATAGGATCGTCTAGGATCTATAGGATCCTACTGTCCTAATTATGATTTTAACAACTATGACACTAATATTACATTTCAAGGATAATTTGTTGACTTTTAATTTTCTCCAATATTTCACGTTAAAATTGATATAGAAAATCGATTGGTCTTTTATATGCTTTGATAACGTGAAATGAGTATCCAAATTAGGTTTTATTTATGCGTGATTAAATTCATAATAAACGTATGTGTGCATACAACTATAATTTATTTGTGATTATTAAAAAAAAAAAAAAAAAACAAACGCACACACAATATTTCTGTGTGAAAAGGAACTTTGGATTTTTATTTTATGGTTTCTTTAAAAGCAAATAGGGGTGAGTTAATAAAAAAAAATTTGTATATGAAAAGGAATTTTGATTTTTTTTTTCTTCTTTTTTTGGGGTTTTTGAAAAGCAAATAGCAGCCTAAGGTAATGTTAAGTGGCATATTTCTTGAGAAGAAAAGAGAATTTTGGCTAAAATATTATTTTTCTCCTTAAACTTTACCAAAAGTTTGTTTTTTATTCATAAACTTTAAAAAGTTTGTTTTTCATTCATAAACTATTGAAGAGTTCATTTTTCTTCCCTAAACTAGTGAAAATGTTTTACTTTCTATTCTTAAACTTAAAAAAAAAAAACTATTGAAAAAAGTTATTTTTTCATCCTTATTTTTGTCTCTAAAGTCTAAACTATTGACCAAAAAACTATTTACGTATTTTAGGGATGGCAAAAGAACCTTTAAAAGTTTAGGGACGAAAACAAATTTTTGGTAAAGTTTAGGGACCAAAATAATATTTTACCATTCTATTTATTTAACATTTCACCTCATCAAAACTATGCATTTATGTCAATATATTAATTACTTTCCATACCTTAATGAGATAAATTTATTTATTCCCATTAATTAATTATCTATGGTCTATAGATGATGTCTAACTATTTATATAAAAATAATTGATATGGTTATTTTTTTATAAAATTTATACAAGAAACTATTTATTGGAATACTTATTATAGATTTAAAAAAAAAAAAAATTTTAACAACATATGCATAAAATTATAGAAACTTAAGTGCTTAAAATATTAGTTGAAATAAAAAATAATTGTGAATTCATTAACTAACATGTTCATATTTTTAGTTATATGAATATTAACAACATACTGTTATGTACATTTCTCATCCTTTTAATATGTGCGTGTGAAACCAATACTGTCATAGCCTAAATTTGTGCAACGTAATTAAACAAAGAATTAACATAGTAGTGGGTTCCAGTTAGCTCAACTAGTAAAGTCTCTCATGGTTGAATAACAAATCCAGGGTTCAATCCTCGCTTACACCAAAAACCGATTAGTGTCTTGGTCTGATTATAAAGAGTTATCATCAGAAGCGGACGCCATAATTTGAAACTCTCTTAAATATAAATAGAGTAAAAGTTGAAATATTATTATAGATGGTACACTAATTATTTATATAAAATGAAATTTTATGATTTTTTAAAGACTAATATTGAAATATGACATTCTTACTCAAATTGAGTTGTTTTGGCAATAGTTGAAAAGAAAAATATAAAAGGAAATTTAATAATAAACAGTAAAGAATATTAAAAAAAATTATACGCTTAAATTAGTCAAAATAATCAAATATTTATTAATTTACTCAAGCAATACATATTTCCCAAACCTTGTTACACATAATAATTATTAAGTCTACTATAGAAAAAAATAAAAAATTTCTTACAAAATGTTTCAAAATGCACACAATTAGTTGTTACTAAAATCACCAAAAAAAAAAAAAAAAAAAACTACCTAAGAGCATCTCCAATAGGCTCTCTAAACACAAAATGCTCTTTATTATAGAGAGTAAACTCACAAAATGACTCTCCAACAGACTCTCTATACCTGAAATTTTTTTTGGCTCATGAACAGTAGCTCATCAAGTTTGATGGGCTACTGTTCATTCTTCAAATTTTTTTTTCTATTATAATAATAATTTATTAAATAAAAAAATGTTATAAGATGTGTAGTTGTTAAAAAAAGAATAAATAATGAATGAAAAAATAATATTTAAATGAGATAGAGAATGAGATAGAGAATATGTTGGAAAGTGTATTTGAAAAAGTGGGTAGCTAAAAGGTAAAAGTTACTGTTAATTCTGTAAACAGTACAAAAATTTGTCTAATCTGCTGGAGATGCTCGTTGTTAGTCCTGGACTCTTGGGGACTTGAGTTGCTAGTGCGAGTGGGCTTGTATGGGATTATACGGGTCAGCAGTTCATGGGCTTCTCATTCTAAAAGGAAATAACCAGTTAACCACAATTGTAAAAGCTGAACTTTGGGCTTATGTCATGGGTCCATTCATACTAGAAACGTACGTTAAAGATAGTTACCCACCCATGGGTCAAATTTGTACCCCTTCCATTGAGAAAACATAAGGATAGAGACATGATGAGGTGAGATCGGATCGGGTTCGGACCGGGGAACTCATTTAGGACAAGAGTGGGGCAATTTGGGGCGGGTTGGTTGGGGGTATTTGATGATTTTGACAATGTACAAATGAAAAAGAAATTGAAGAGATAAAAGTGTTTTGGAGATAATAATAGAATATGCACAAAAAATAAATTATAAACAAAATATGTGAAAAAAATTTAAATTATATATATAAATGAGTTATTAAATCATTCTCAAAAAAAAAATGTTAAATAAAAACATATATTTAGAAATTCAGGACGAAATGGAGCAAGCAAAATCTGTCATCATCAATAAGAAAAATTCATGTGGAACAAAACGGATTAAGTACAATAGATTTTTTGTCATCATTAAAAAGATCGATACATATTACATACGTACCATATAAACATAGATCGATATAGATTACATACGTACCATCTGAACATAGAAAGATTGATAGCTTACTTTAGCTAAACTAATTATCAACAATATTTGTTGGAAAGTTTGTGTAAACTCTGACAGCTTTAGTATCTATGTGATTGCTAGCTTACCCAAAATAGATTAATAACAATAATAATAATAATTTTTTTTTTCCTAATCATTTTTAGAATTTCTGTCCAGTGTTAATGTTAGGTAATGTTTATCGAAAAGGGATATCGAAAAGGGAGAGGAACATATTTATTCCACAAACAAGTTGCATAGCAGCTGAAAGCATAATTCTCTAATTCTCTTTTTGGATTAAAGATAAAATCTCGACCACCATTTCCATTCTTTTAAAAAAGATAAAAGATAGGAGACTAGGAGAGGATGTAATTGTAAAGTGTACCTGAAGGCCTAAGGATTTGGCAATTTAATAAGGAAAATCCCAATTCGTTTATTTTGTTTTTCCTTTTTTGCTTTCTTGTGTATTTTTTTTCCTTTTTAAAATCACATTTGATGGGGGAGACCACTTATATGGAATCAATCAATCTTTTAGAGTTTTATTCAATGTTTTCTTTTCTTTTCCTTTTTTTTACCTCATAGAAATAGAAATAGAATATTGAAATTGTGTTGAAATACTCACCTTTTAGTAATTAATTTCATGGTGATCCGATGTGAGAGGCCACTGAACTAATGACTGCATTTGAAGAAGCCGAAGCTCTTTCTCTCTCAAGTCATTTGATTATGAAGCCTTACAATTTGAAGGTGACAGCATTAATTGTTTTTAACCAAATTGTCAATGATCCCAAAATATAAAAACCAAAATGATATTTTCATTTCACCTATAAGTAAACATGCTATATCATTGATGGACAGACTAACCTACAATATTTTGAACATTTTCTTTATATGAATTGTGTATTCAATGTGGTTCAAAATTGAGAGGTTTGCAAAACACTTATCATGGAGAAAAATGTTTACTTGGTAGAACTTTTTCTTCACTCTAGAATCAGTATACGTTTCTCCAAAAACAAAAAGAATCAGTATACAAGTATTTTTTTAAAAAATTTACAAAATTTTAAAACAAAGCGAATTCTCATTATAACTCCCAAAACAAAAATTTGAAGAACTTTAAATCTTTTGCCAAAAAAAGTGAAACTTGTTCATAAGATTATTCTTTACAGAGAGGTGTCTTTTTTAATTTTTTATATTTATTTTTTAAAAGATGGTAACTAAATAGAACTCAAACAATCAAATAGAGTAGAAATGAATAAATAATAATAGTTACATACTTAGGGTACGTTTGGTACACTGAATGTGGATTACAACAGAAATTGTAATATTTATTACTAGGAATAAAATGTGTTGTAATGTAATAACTAAACATATTCATAAGTTTGGTTGTGAGTTATAACATTAGAATAAAACTTAAGATTTATTTTAAAAAACATCTTACTCATACAATTATATCTCCTTAAAAATTGTTATTTTTTAAATTTAAGAGAGAAATGTGTTATTTTTTTATGATTTTTTATTTTTATAATTGTTAAATGCATATAAAAAGTTTGTTTATTTGGAAATATATTAAGTTATAAAATTATTGCACTTATTAAGGAATAACTAATACAACCCTTTTAAAGAGGAATAATTATTCCTCATTGAAGTATAACTATTCATAAGGAATGACTATTACAACTCAAATTTTTTTTGTCTGTAATACTGTTTTTGCAAACATATTAGTTATACAGCCAGAAATAAAACATATTAATTATTTGACCTTATTTAAAACTTGAGTTCCAAATAAGATTGTAAACTAATATGTATCGTTCTTTATCAGGAAAAAAAAAAAAAAAACTCAGGTAAAATTGAGTATATAACGGTTATGTAATAAGATTTTCCAATAATAAAAGGCTTCCTCTTTTTCTGAACCCCATTTCCGAAACATAACGGTATGGCGGAAAGGAAGCAAAAAAGGCGAAAAAAGACAGCGGCAAGCATCATCAGACTCCAACTGGAATGCAAAAATGCGTATGCCAGTGCGAGTAGGTGTGGGGCGATGCAATTGGCCCTGTCGAATTGGAAACCAAAATCTCATTCCCATTCCCATTCCCATTCCCATTCCACTCTCTCTCTCTTACTCCTCAAGCCTCCCCCCCACACCAATTTTTTTTTTCTTTTTTAAAATCCCAATGCACTTATTAAAACCCAAACGCAAACCCCACTCCCACCAACCCATTCAACTCTTAAAACCTCATTCTCTCTCTCACCACCGCACCACCAATGCACGGTCCAGATCGATGGCTCGCCCACCTCCTAATCAATTCCGAGCCCTCCGATCCGTGTCTCGGACTCGGCGGCTTATTCCTCGACCGCCAAACCATTCCTCCCTCCTTCGTCTCGCTCTTCGATTCGGGTTCCCGGACTATCCAGAACAACGCGGCGGTCAGGCTAAGAAGAAGGAGATTCCGGGGCGGGTTCTTGTCAGTGGGCTTGTCGATAAAGGGCGGCTCCGATGTGGAAGTCATGGGGCAAAACGGGAATAATAAAAGTTTGGTGGAGGAAGAAGAGGAAGAGGACCACGAAACGACGTCGTTGTCGTTGTGTAATAAGGAGGAAGACAAGGTTAAGGTTAAGGTTAAGGTTAGGGGATCATCGTCAGGTGCTTTCAATGTCACCAAACATCTCTGGTCTGGTGCTGTTGCTGCTATGGTCTCTAGGTTTTTGCTCTCTCTCTCTCTCACTCACTCTTTTCTCAGTGCTCTGTTTGATCAGTTTTAGTAGTTACTAGTTAGTTGGTATCTGAATTCCGTTGCTCTAACTGTCAACCTGAATTTTTTATCATTGTACTGAAATGAAAGATATACTTATATTTTGGGAAATCTAATGTGAAGAAAACATGGACTAAATTTTACTACTGATACAACAATTGTTAAACACAAAACGAGGTTTCAGAACAACTAATATGTTAGTAAATCTTAAAAAAATAGTGATTTAAGAAATATATTTATGGGCAAAACTTAGTTACATTTCTTAGGGGTCGTAGTATCTTAGGTTCCCCAATTAAATTAAATTATGTGGCTGCATTGATCAATAAGCCACATGGTTGAATTTAATTCTATAGAAAAAGATAACAGTGTTTGTACATGGTCGAGTTTAATTGGGTAACATAAGGTACAACACCTATGAGGTTACAAAACTGCATCTAAATTTTTCCATTTATGTTGTTGACGTGGTATAAATAATGTTCATTGCCATGTCAATTTGTAAGCCCATTATAATAAAATTGATAGTTCTTTTGGTGTGTAGTAGATGGTGCTTCTTAATTGGTTTATTCCTTCTTTTTTTTTTTTGTGGGTGTGCTCGTGTGATGGTGTATCAGGACCTTTGTTGCCCCTCTAGAGAGATTAAAGCTGGAATATATGGTTCGTGGGGAACAGAAGAAACTTTTTGAGCTAATCCAGACAATTGCGGCTTCACAAGGGTTGAAAGGTTTTTGGAAAGGAAATTTTGTCAATATTCTTCGCACGGCACCCTTTAAGGCTATCAATTTCTACGCTTATGATACATACAGAAATCAACTGATGAGAATGACTGGGAATGAAGAAACAACAAACTTTGAGAGGTTTGTTGCTGGTGCTGCATCTGGAATTACTGCCACCTTGCTTTGCATACCTATGGACACTGTATGTGGCAAGATAGCTCTTTGTTAGTTCTGATCTCATGATTTATTGTTTTTATCTTATTTTTTTCCTGGTGAACATTTGAAACTTTTAAACTAAGGAAAAACATTAAAAATATATAAATTTTGCCCCAGCTCCTCCAAAGGTGGGCTCAGAGGTTCCATGTAAAAAAGAAAATAATTCCCTTGATGTGTCTCATACTTATATGCTTAATACTGATATTTTTGACTTTTATTTTTATTTTTTATTTTTGATGATGTGGAATCTCACCAAGGTAGGGCCCTTTGGACCCATTTTTGGGGAGTAAACCATTGATACAAGACCCCACCTATTAGAACCATGTATCATGATGTAGTTTAATTTTACTTTAGGAAAATATAGAATCCAACACCCCATTTGAAACCATATATTTTGCCTTTTACTGCTCTCTTATCCTAAGATCAAGTCATGAGCATCCACCTTTGTTGTTCCTGCAGGTCATTGTTTGCCTAAAAGTCTAGGGTATGCACACTACTTATCAAAAAAATAAGTTTAGGGTACCAAGCTAGTGCAAGAATAAAGAGTGCCATAAATATGTTTCTATCTATCACTGTATTTTGGGTAATGTAACGTAACATATGGGCTAAAAGGTTAAGCAAGGCTCTCTCCTTGTATCGATTTCAATTATTGTGTGTCAATTTAGAAAAGAGGTTTCTGTTTCTCATTGCTGTTGCTCTTCTAGGTCATCCCACTTCTGTCTATACTTGATATGAGATGAAATGATTGTAATCAAAAGTCAAGTAGATGGAAAAAAGGGGCTAGAGGGGGTGTTGGGACATCACTTGCAAGGGCACAACCTTAGCTATGCCTAGGGTACATTAACTTACTTGCCAAATAGACCATATGGCACTAATGTTTTCACAAATATTAGTTGAGTTGGATATGGTATCTATTTTTAGTTGGATGTCCTTGAAATAAGATCATTCAATTGTGTTTATATTTTGCTTCAAATGAATCCATTTTGTTTTCATTGCATATGTGAGTCTATGAGGTAATTATATGATGTCATTAGTGGACCTTACTTTTGTTGCAAAAAATAATCATTTCTGTGATTCCAAACGGTCTTACACAAGTTTCATGTTGTAATCTTGGGATCTCAGGTTCTAGATTTGTTTCAGCTTATGGCTCCAAATTGGGCAATGTTATATAGAAGTCTGCCACCTTACGTATCAACATGCTCATAGTACGCATGTTTTGTAAATTTTAACAGAATGATATTTGGTTTGGATGGGAAATGTGACTGCCTCCATAAGAATTTTAGATAATATTACCTTCACCTATACAAGAAATTACTGTTTAAGTAGTTAGTATATGTTTTTGTTTTGTTAATCTAAAACAATTCCTGCAGTGATAATAATGCTATATAGAAATCACCTCTGGAAACAAATCATCCATACATCACATCCTAAAATTTTAAAGTTTTCAGATCAGGACAAAGATGGTAGCACCTGGTGGGGAGGCCTTGGGTGGTGTGATCGGTACTTTCCGCCACATGATCCAAACGGAAGGGTTCTTTTCTCTTTACAAGGGCTTAGTACCCTCTATTTTAAGCATGGCTCCTTCTGGTGCAGTGTTCTATGGTGTTTATGATATATTAAAATCAGCATATCTGCATTCGCCAGAAGGGAGAAAAAGAATCCAAAACATGAAACAAGGTCAGGAATTGAATGCTTTAGAACAGCTGGAGTTGGGTCCAATTAGAACATTAATTTATGGGGCAATTGCTGGTGCTTGTGCTGAAGCTGCTACATATCCATTTGAAGTTGTGAGGAGACAGCTTCAAATGCAAGTGAAGGAAACACAGTTAAGTGCAATGGCAACTTGCATCAAAATTGTTGAGCAAGGAGGTGTTCCTGCTCTCTATGCAGGATTAATTCCCAGCTTATTGCAGGTACAGTTCAGATCTTTGGTAATCTTTTATTTCTTGAAGGATTTTTGGTTCTTAGAGTAATGATGACTTGGTGGATGAATGCTTTAGTAGACTGTAAAATTGAAATAGATGCCTAGTTTTCCATTTTTTGTTTATGTTTTACACATTATCAATCCGTGTATGCCACACAACTGGTAATTGTCCTGCCAATGATAAGTGCTATTGAAAGATGAAGTTTAAGATGGTGAGAATTTCTTAGATAACCGTCCCACCTCTCTCAATTTTTCTTCCCCAAGGTGAAACAAATGACTTTTGAGCACTTAAAGAGATCCAAATTAAATATATTCATGGTCTCTATATCTTTGGACAAATTGTTTATGTAGAGGAGCTTTATTTAGTATGAAATATAGGGGTGGTGAAAGAAGCAAAGAACTGAAGAAAGCAACTGAATATATCTTTCTGATTCCCCTCCCCCTCCCCCGGTAGAGCCATCGTGTGGCTCACCATAGGTCTTACAAGAAGGCCTTGCATCTTCTTTCTTTTCAATATTTTAGTTTGGGTAAATCTGACTGGATTCAGCAAAAATACATGGACCTCTCTATACACAATTGTTGGGTATCACTGGCATCTTCATCCTTCTTCTTTTGTTATTCATGAAATTTCACTCAGGCTGCCTACTCTAGAATATAAAACTAGAATCCCAGCCTCTGATATTAAATTCCACTCAGGCTGCCTACTCTAGAATATAAAACCTTATTTACATTCCACTTTTGAATAGAATTCCTTACCTCCAACCTCATAACCATGGGAGGTCAATGTATTTTACCTCTTTATGCTCGTTACAAAAAGGTGAGACCATGGGTTCAACTGTTTAAGACCTACTAGGTGCATTTTAAAATGCATTACTTAAAGTTTCAGGTTTGCATAACATGTACGTTAAGTTCAATTTCACTGCTTTCTTGTGGAGCACTTGATAACATCAATTTACTATTTCAAGTTTCCAACATGATTTTATCTGTCTTTGATTTTCAGGTTTTACCATCAGCTGCCATAAGTTATTTTGTGTATGAGTTCATGAAGATAGTTCTCAAAGTAGAGTCCACATAGAAGCGCAAGTCTGCTAAAAGGTACATCGGACAGCGCTTGTGATAGTTAAATCTTTTCCATAGTTTTTTGAGAGGTCGCTGCGCCCATGGTGGTAGAGGGGGGTGGGGGTTGCTAGGATAAAGGGTGATAGGAAAAATGGAATATACATGATTAAATGGAGCAGTTGATGTTTTCAGATGTTCTTCTGCTAGACAATTGGAATCTTTTTAATTTTTAAAGCAAAAAATGATGGAAATCTTTCCATCAATGTATTTCTCCGATAACTTTTTTGTGTATTGGAAGAAAAGTGAAAATGTTCCCCCAAATTTTCTTTTTGGTAGCAAAGGATGTTGGTCGTTGGACAAAAACATGACAGGTCTCTTTAACCTTTCCATATCCATTATGTCAGGGTATAAATTTCTGGTTGCTCTGTAAATGCTACTTCGGTTTATGAAAATTATTGTTTGCTGTCTCCAATTATAGAAGTGGACAATCATTTTTCTTCATTTAATATTGGATAAGAAACTATAAATTCGGTTCCAAAATTGCTATTGAAAATTTAAAACATCAGATAGAGTGGCAAAGCATGCGTTACTACGTAGGCCCCGTTTGATAATATTGTTCTAGTAATGTTGTTTGTATTTTTTGAAAATGTGTGGGTGAAAAAGTGTGAAAATACGTATAATGTTGTTTAAATACTAAAAACTGTTGTATAAATAACAGTAACAAGCGGACTTACATTACACTTTTACACTCTTGACAACTAATAATCTCGTACAATAGGTAACTGGACCAAAGCCGAAAAGAATTTCTTTTACTATGCTATAGGCCCAGGGTCCAACCGGTCAAGGCCACAAATTAGAAACTTGCAACATTGCAATGTGCATTGATGTAGCTATGGGAGCGCCACTATCTAGCATGTCATATGTATGTCATATATGCTTGTTGTCAGTTGTCAACAATGAAAAATCTAAAGATTATGCATAGTGTAACACAAAAAAATTTGTCACATCAACAGTTGGCAAGTTGATTTCATTTAGGTTATTACTTACGTAATTTTTTTTACCTATGACCAATAATTTATCACATCAACAGTTGTCCCATTTTTTGTATATGTAGACTTTCTCATATGCATAAATTTCGTCAAAAATGAGAGTACTGAGTACAGAGGTCTCTTTACCCTTTTATTTATTTATTTTTATTTTAATCCTTTGATGCCCTATTATAGTAAGCAGAAAAATGGCCTTGGAGACTTTGGTGTATGAGTTGCTGATGTAACATGTGCATATAAAGTATAGACATGGAGGAATGGATAGCTGTTGAAACTATAAGACATTATTGAATTCCAGCAAGTTCTTCAAAGTCGATTTCTTTCTCGAGATATTCAAAGTAGAATATAGATAGAAACAAGAGAGTAGGTAATGTCACATACGTGGATCTAATAGGAGGTTCCGAAAGACTATTCTCTCACAATTATCACGACTATCCCTGAAAGGCTGAAACTATAGAGTAGAAATAAACCTTTCTAATGAAATTATTCCTTCAACTCCCACCATTTGCTTCCAGAGTCCAAATTCAACATAGGTAGGCGCGGTCTTGAAAATGTTTAACCAAATAGTATTGAATTGGTCATAGATGAGTTATATATGGACTCTGATCTTCTCTTATGATAATTACTAAGAGTATTTTTTTTTTTTGGTTTTTTTTTTTGAGAAGTACACTTTAGATGCTATGGTCCTTTTGTTGTATTTTGCAAATATCTGTAACCCAAGTAATTTGGTGGATTATGATTCCTGTAACTCATGTTGTATCTGTCGTAATAAAATTACACCAACCCTGTGGACTTAGCAGAGTGTGCTTAGTTGATTATCAAAAAAGCACAGTGTGCTTGTGTATGAACTGATATTTTCTTTTCTTTCTTTTGTGTTGTTTGCATGCTATGGTCTCATCTCATTTCCCATCCAGAGTCCCCCCATTCCCCCCCCCAAGGACATCTTAAGAAAATCTTGATTATTATAGTGCTTCGGTTCTTTATGTAAAATAGGCGCACGATAATTTTTAAATTGTTTTTACAAATATGATTTTTAGTGATTGGTGTAAAATCACTGTCATTTGGGTCTCGCTTTCACGTGAATTTATCACTAGTTGTTGTTTGATTAGAATTTATTATATTAATTTGAGTCTTTTTATTATATTTTCAAGTTGCTTGAAGTGAATCTCAAAATGTTCAAAACTAGTTCGAAGTGATATTTGCCATACTTCAAAAACTAGGGTCTAGGGTTTGGATTGAAAATGCTTAGCTTAATAGGAATTTTTGTAAAATGTGCAAGTTAACATTGAGTACCAGAAAATACTTATAGTGACTAAAGTGACTATAAGTTATCAAGTTTGCTTTACCAAGCCTAAGTTATCAAGCCTACTCCACCAAACCTAAGTTATGAAGCCTACCTTTTTTTTTTTTTTTGGCTGAAGCCTACTTGTAAGTGCACATTCTCAAAGCAAACTGATCCAGATTAAGCCACCTCAAAGTAAAATAAATAATAAGAAATGTAAAGGATTTAAGTGCATACTTAATTATCCTAACACTAAACTTATTCGAACTAAAAAA